>LZPO01075991.1:64323-77920 GCA_001675575.1 Neotoma lepida | reverse complement strand
TTGTAAAGGGCTAATAAGACCTCAGGTGAGCTGAGAGACTCTGGACAGGAAAGTTGACATGCTAACTTTCTTTCTAACTTCTGCAGGCTAGGATCTGCAGGCTCCTGATAAGATAAACACAACTTCCATTGGTGTTTGCAACTGCAGGAGACAGAACTCTGTCTCTGTCCTCTGTCCTCTGATCAAAGGACAATTTGCTTCTGTAGAGCTCGGTCTATTTTACTGCCATGTTGTTGCCTCCATGGATTCTGGTCTAACAGAACTGGTCAATGTTTTATCACAGAGACAGATGGCAAATTAATACAAACTATGTAGTTGTAGATAATAGTTAAAATATCTATTTCTACATTTTAAAGGGGTGATTTTTGGTATGTAAATTACATCTCAATACAACTGTAAAAACTTAAATGCTCAGTTTAGCAGAACTTGTCTGAGATATGAAAAGGCCATAGTTAAGCTAACACTTCCCCAAGGATATGAAACAGTGTGTATGTGCTCTTGATAGGGAGGGTCACTTTTTGGAGGGCCCAGTGAGACAGCACAGTTAATTTTTAACATCATCTATTTGTATCTAGCATACTTTAGTTTGATGTTTGCTGTTTCTCAAAATAATCACACTTATGCTACCTCTTCTCATTAAAAATAAGAAAATATAAGTGAAGAGACTCTAGCCAGTTTGAGTATGGCAAACGTGGCTCTGGCAGGCCTTGCCTTTCTCTTCCATTCCCTCAGCCTTGCTAAAAATCATTAGATTACATCCCTAAANCTAGCCACCAAGGTNTAGTCCCTTATTTGGCCACTTCTTCCTCCTGAGGCTGACTATAAAGGTCCAGTTATCAAAGTACTGAAGTCCAGCAATCAAAAGTCCCTTAGGCTCTCCTAATTAACATGTCCAATTAAAATTAAACACCTCATCATTCCCCNTGTACCTTTATAAGACACCACTTTCCTNTGTGCCACATCTGTCTCCTNTCTATCCAGAGACAGTCCCTTGTCCCTCTAGGACAAATACCCCTGCCCTGTTTCCCTTGTTCCCTTCCTGTTCTGCCTTGTCCTCTATATCTTCCTGTCTTTGTCTCTTATTCCCTGCCCTCTGTCCCTCTGGGTCAAATAAATCTCCTTTGTGCTGAGAACTTGGTCTTGGGGGTCCTGGGCGATACTTTTCATTTCAGTAAGTATTTCTTCAACTTGTTCCTTTTGGATAAATTTAGCGTAGAGTGCTGTATGATATTTCACTCCATTAAATTCACAAGTCTTATTAGTAAGCTAGCTACNGAGATAGAAATGAGAATTCAGTATCTTATAATTTTTGTGGTCAATTGTATCCAGACTTGTCTGTAAAGGTCTTTTAAATGTGTGGTATATAAGAGTTGCACAGTGCTACAAATTAATGATTTTTATAGAAACTTAAAGAAGTTATAATCACCACTAGCAATCAATTTTAAGTCTCGGGACAACTTGTTGCTATAAAACATACTCCAAATGCCTGGCACATCTTCCTCACCAATCAAATCTGTCTGTCCTGCACTAAGAAACNCAAGCTTGTTTAATCTGAATGCTACATAATTTGAAATTTGACATCCAATATTTTATTATACATTTGGAAGGAAATATTTTAAAGAAACGGCTTGTCTATGTTTTTACATAGATTGTCATTTTTNCCCTCCATATTCCATGGTTCATTCCTTTTGTTCAGTCCCCCAATTTTCTCCCTTTCTGAGAAGTCACAGTCTTTGTAGAAACACTTTGTTTCTAATGGAACAGGAAGAAGAGGGAAGTGAAGTAGTGCTGTGATGTAGCTCAGTGGTAGAGACCCTGTATACAGGCCTGGGTTAATCCTCATAATGAAACAAGCAAAAACAGTGAAGGTGAGTGATCCTAAATTCTTGCCACCAGGAAACATTCAATATATATAAATTTTTAAAACGGTGCCGATTTTTTTTAACTAAAAAAAGGACAATGAAGGTTTCTGAGAAGCTCCATCAGTTTAAGAGTTGTGTCTTGTAAGCAAAATTTAACATTACCCGGAATGTAACACTTACAACCACGAGGGAAAAAAGTGGTTTATCACACAATCACTTTGACAAGCTTAGAGACGTGGTTCAGCTTGATTACAAAATACCTCCAGCAAGCTGTACAGGCATGAATCACATTAGTAATTCTGTAGAAAACTGGTGACTATTCACAGCAAATCCGTCAATGACACATAGCCTTAACTCAGTTCAGGGCAGACTTTACTACCAAAGGGAATTAGGAAAGATAGACTGCGGCTTAAATGTATTAATTGAAATGAATTTTTAAAACCCTGTTGGATAACCAGACCACAGCATGTAAAATATTTTTTTCTTCCACGAAAATCTAACAGTGGAAGAAATAAATAGTGTATATTAGATTAACATTGAAACAATTTATTTCAGGAGGTAAATGAAAAATGCATTGACCTGTGAAACTAAATTAACCTCATAGTCTTCCTCTATGAGGTTAATTTAATTCAGCTACACCCTGAATTAAAAATTAATTAAAATTAAAAAAATTTAACTAAAAAAAATTAAAATGCTACTTCTTGGGCCAATAAAAAACTCCANACTAGCGCCAAGACTGAAGCGTGAATATCCCTGGAGACTCCAAGGGCTTGCAGCAGAGGGCTGGCTGGGAGCTGGCCAAATCTCAAAGAAGGCGAGGAGGCCAAACCGGATCTGTGCGACTGCTATTCTCTTGCCAGTATACAGGGTAGACAATAAAATGCTCTGTAAAACTCGCGTGTAAATTCTTGCTTGGCCCATGCAAAGGAGGCTCGCATTCACAAGAGGGAGGGGCGACTGGGCCTGAGAAGAGAAAGGAACAAGCGCCAACCAAGCTGCGAAGAGGTTGGGTGAAAACCAGGCTGAGCTGTGGGCTTCCTTACCCATCCACAGGGTTGTGCCCGTGCGTGGGCGGAGCCGCCTACATCTCTCTGGACCGTGGCCAACCTCCCGCAGCATCCGGCAGGAAGCTGCTTTAGCAGAGACTGCTAAGNGCTAATCGGATTTTCTGCTAGCGTTCCCGGGGTCCGCAGCCAGGGACCCGACCCGAGCCTGAGCTGCCCACCCCTTCCAGCGCGGGGTGGGACCCTCGCGGCTTCCCGTCCAATCCCGTTTCCCGACGCGCGCAGGGCGGGACCCTCGTGGCTTTCCGCCCAATCCTGTTCCCCGACGCGCGCAGGGCGGGACCCTCGCGGCTTTCCGTCCCGGCCGGGCTTCTGGGCACCGCAGAGCTGGCAGGCCGACCCGGCCAGCGGCTGATCGCGGAGTGCCAGGAGAGGTGCGGAGGTGAGCGTTCCCGTGCAGACGGCGCGCTCTCCTTCCCCTCCCACAGCTGCCAAGGGGCGAGGGGAACTGGGTTGCTCCGAGCGAGCAGAGTCCAGCCGGGTCGGGCGCGGGTGTGGCGTCCCCAGGCGTCTGGCCCTTTGGGTCTGGAGTATCCCCGAGTTGTTCCGCCCAGCTAGCATGTCGGGGTGCTGGATCGTTTGGTTGGTTTTTCTTGTTTCTTGGTGTTTCCCCACTTGTCCTCATCTACTGTGCGGAGTTGTCCTTGGGTTGGTGGGAGGAGTTTCTGAACTTTGCTTTCTGCTTCTGCTTCAGCCTAGCTTAGCTGCGGGCACCGGAAGGTACCCAGTGCCCCTTAGGTCCATCTAATAGGTTGCCTGGAACGTAGCTAGCTCTACAGTGATTCGAACTTGCTCTCCAGCAGATGACCATTCCCCGTTTCTCCAGCTTCTTTCCCCTTCCTGATCGTTAGTTGAGCGCATTTCTTCCTTCCTACAGTCACCAACCTTGTTCAGGTCCCTGTGGTTTCAAATGAGAATTGTTCAAACTCCTGGCAGTCCTGAACACTTCATCTTGGTTTACTGGTATGTGACACTCTTATTTGTTTACTTACTCTTCCTGGGTCTCTTTCCTACTTCTCTGATCAGGTTCACATCACTTTGCTTTCAGGAAATCCACTCTAGTTAAATCCATTGTAATCGTTTTCTTAATGTTATTGGAGTCCTTTAACTTAATCTATGTGGTTGAAAACTTAAGACAACTCTTAAAGAATCTATCATTACCTGTTGCGGGGATTAAGCACCACGGCGGTTNTAAAATTAATATTCTTGTTCTCGGCTGTGTGGTGTCTATTAAGTGACAAGGAAGTGTAAAGAGAAGGGCTTGCAGTTGCATATTAGTTTCCTGTTGCTGTCACAACAGATGATCACAAGGTNGGTAGGAGTTGAGATCATCATAACAATTACACCTCCTATAGTCCATAATATAGTTGTTTCAGGCTGGACTGTTTTATGGCTTTTAGGGCATTAAAAAATCTGATGACTGTATGGTTATACATTCAAAGATAAAGAGATTTTACTAGTTACTTGCCTAGAGTTGAGTGGGTGTTGGTGGCACACACCTTTAATCCCAGCACCAGGGAGTGAGAGGCAGGCAGATCCGTGTGAGTTCTGGCAAGCTTGGTCTACATTGCTAGTTCCAGGCCTATCCGGGGTACATAATGAGATTCTGTCTCATATATAAAAAGGACACATTTTGAGGTCCAGTGAGATGGATCATTAGATATGGCACTTGCAGCCAAGCCAGATAACCCAAGTGTGATCCCCAGGACCCATAAGGTAGAAGAGAACCAACTCAAGTTGTCCTCTGACTTTCACATGTGTGCTCTGGCAGCCCACCACCACCAAATACACGTTCCCATTTTTTTTCCAGTCAATTGCCTAGGAAAAGATGGTTGGAAAGTGGCTGAGTCTATATTTAGGATCAAGAGCTACATTTCTATTTATTAAGTCCAAAGCTGTTTATCAATTTTCAAATGAGATGTAAGTGAAAGCATTAAAAAGGAAGAGGCTGAACTTTGACATGCTAAGGTATTAGCCTAAGCAATCTGCCATGCCTTTGTTTATGATAGTGTTAACTTTTATAACCCATGAATAGAATATTTTATTTTAACTTTGCTATTTTAAAATAGGATATAAAAGGACAGAAAGTTTTTATTCCATATTTCTTGTTTTCTTAGTTACTGTTTTTATATGAAATTTATAAGCAACCCTTTCAGAAATCTTAATTTTTATTTAATACCAATATATCCTATTCATATATAGGGTTAGTTTGATTTTGATGAGAATTACCATAAATGTAGAAAATATTTAAGGTTGGGTTATGATACTCAAAGCCAATCTGATTAGGTCCCGTGCCATCGCATAGTTTGAAGTTCCATCAGCTTGTCACATGAATTCTTACAGTCTATACTATTCCATGACCCATTCTTCCACACCTCTACATTGCTTTTCAGAGTTTCTTAGACTACAATCTTTTTCTACACATCCAATCCTACCCACACAGCACGACTCTCTGAGGTTCCCTAATGCCCTGTAATGTTGCCTTGTACAAGGGGAGGGTATAACCGAACAATCTGCATTTGGATACCAAGGATGACCTCTCAAACAGATGACTAAATCTGAGATTCTTGTTTCCTTATGTAAAGCAGCGTGAAGGTTAGGGAGTAAGCATGCTTTCTGTAGCACACTGCACCATCTGGTGTTTGATAACGATGGCTACTGGTCTTGCTGATGATGTTTTCATTCCTAGTATGTTGAATTTACACTGTTAATATTAAAGTTGATTTTCTTTGTCTGACAAGTTTACAAATACTTATGAGATTGAAGTTGTGACTGATGTTGTTGTCTTTTTTCAGTTTTTCTACTTTGACTATATCATGGAAAATCAATTGGCAAAATCAATTGAAGAACGGACATTTCAGTACCAGGATTCTCTTCCATCATTGCCTGTCCCTTCACTTGAAGAATCATTAAAAAAATACCTTGAATCAGGTGTGTTCATAATCTTCTAGTGTTGGTTAATATTGTTAGTGACAGAGAAATGATGTTGATGAGGGTCTAATTGTAGATGCCTCTAGGCTCATCCTTACAATATGCAAAGTTTTTTTAAAAGTTCTTTTCTCCATGGTTTGAAAAGTCTGATAGTGTTAATAGGCTTGCAGTGTAAATGTAAGTTCTTTGTCTCCATCTCCTTGTACAAGTTCTACTTAGGGCAAAGATTTTGAAATCTTTCTCTGTTTCTTTCGCTATCATCATATTTGACGTAATATTTCTTGGATCTTGTAGTTGTAGATATTGTAATTAATTCCTTAAAATAGTTGTGTAGTTTGCTTCCTGACACCTGTCCGAGCATATGTATGATCCNTCATGTCCACATTTCCCCTTGAATTCTCATCATCCATATATATAATCACCACTTTAAGTCAGCAGCCACCTGATTTTAATAACTCTTTACCTTAGTTCACCTGGCCACTCAGAGTCGAGAGCAGTGGTTTTCAACTTCCTAGTGCTGCGACCACTTAGTTCAATTTTTCATATTATAGTGGCCCCCAACCATACCATTATTTTCATTGCTACTTTAATAATTGTAATTTTGCTACTGTTGTGAATNCTAGTGCAAATATCTGTATTTTCCACTGTGAAAAGGTCATTTGGCTCCCAAGGGGCTTGTAACCCACAGATTGGGAACTTCTGCTTTAGTTGTTCATAAACGAGCCAGTCATTTTATTTTGGTGCCTATTTGCTGCATTTTCACCTTCTTTTTCATTGCTTAATTTTTTCCTTTGTATTCATAATTTATTCCTAAACACTGCAATGGGTGAACATTCTTGTATACAGTTAGACATATAATATTGAGTCAGTTTTCTTTCCTCTTAAAAACGTGCATTGTGGAGCTCTTTCTTCCCCCTTCTCCTTCTCCCCTTCTTCCCCCTTCTCCTCCTCCCCTTCTTCCCCCTTCTCCTCCTCCCCTTCTTCCCCCTTCTCCTCCTCCCCTTCTTCCCCCTTCTCCTTCCTCTCTCTCCTTCCCCGTTTCCCTCCTGTCTCTTATACACATCTAGATGTGTATAAGAGACAGCCCTTCTCCTTCCCCTCTCCTTCCCTTCTCTTTCCCCTCTCCTTCCCCTTCTCTCAATGAGGACAAACTTGCTTGCTCTTGCTACACTGCTCTTATGCAGGACATTTCATTTGACAGCATCTTGGCAGCTCTTTTCACTTCTCTCCTGTGTTCTGTCTTTCTTGTCTACTTTCTTATGTTGCTCACCCTTGTAACTACCTGCAAACAAATATTTGAGAGGGCAAAAAAAGAGCTAAATGTTTTTACTCAATTGTTTAGCTGAATGTAGAATTCTGAATCGAGTGTGCTTTAAGAATTCTGAAAGCCTTGTTTGTTCCTTTTGGGAAATATGATACCTCCCATCACATCTTCTTACCAAATTCGTGTACTTTTTTAAATTATTAATTTATTTAACTAACTCACAGATTCCAATTAGTGCTGACTGTATGAGTATCAGTCATCCATCCAGTGGAGCATGGAAAGCCAACTAGATGCTACACTCCTAATAAAAAAGTAACTTTCCATCAGCAACCATCACCTCCTCAGCTAGGGGTGAAGCCTTGGGAGTCCCTCCTCACTCCATGCTAGAGAATTAACTCTCTCCATCTTGTAGAGGTCTTGTGCTGAGTTCATGAGTGCATCAATGATCATGTCCAGAGGACAGCATTTATCAGCACTCCTTCTATCCTTCTGCTCATATAATCACTCTAACACCTCTTCCTTGATTCCTGAATCTTGGTGACAGGGTTGATACAGATGACCCATCTACTGCCAAACATTCAGCCACTTATTCTTACCCTTTAAACAGCCATGAGTCTCTGCATTAACTATTACCCATTGCAATAAGAAGCTTCTCTGACCAAGGTTGGGAGCAGTACACATCTATGAATATCGTTAGAAGGCATTTTGACAACACAATCATTTAGGAAAACATCAGTAAGTTGTTTTTGCTAGGGCTTATCATTTCTCTATTGATGATTTTTGATTATATTTACAGGATGAGGCATGGATTTTCTCCTGAGGAGAAGGTCTCAAATCTAATAAAGAGAGTGGTTACCCCGATAAATTGTCTTGCCTCTGTTGCAACAGTGGTTACAATATTGCCCTACAGGTTGGTAGCTACTCATGTAGCATCCAGAGTCCTGCACTGGATACAGTATTGATGTCTTTTATGTCCCATCAGACTACATAGCACCTTCCAGCAGTATGCAGGCTAGCCAGCAGTAAGAGAGTTTTCTGGTCAGTTTATTGCTTTCTCTGTGTCTTGCAATCAAAGTGTGTGATGTCTTTAGCAGTAAGGTCTTATCATCTAGTCCAGTGGCTCTGAACCTTCCTAATGCTGCNACCCTTTAATACAGTTCCTCATGTTGTGGTGACCCTCATCCATACAATTATTTCATTGCTACAAATAACTGTAATTTTTCTTCTGTTATTAATCATAATGTAAATATCAGATGTGTAGAGTGTCTGATATGTGACCCCAATGAAAGGATTGTTTGACCCAAAGGGGTTGCAACCCACAGGTTGAGAACCACTGATGGAGTCATTGTGGGCAACAAAGAACAGTGGCAACAGCTNGTATTTTTTGGGGTACTCTCTGAGTAGTGACTCATAGCAAGGGAACCCATAGCAAGGGACTCATAGCAAGATTTTCATTTAATAACCAAGGCTCAAGAATTCAAGGTGATGATACCTTCAAAAGCAAAGTGGAAATGAAGGGAGCCACATTGTTCACTAATGTAGGGCACCTTTGTTCAACTCCCCCCCCACCCTTTTTAATGTACTTTTGATTAGGTTACAAATTAATGAGGTTTCATAAGTCCTTAGTTTTGGCTAACCCACACCTCTACCCCTCCTTCTCCCACCGCATCCCCATCCCCACTTAACCCTTTAGCTTCTAGTACCCACCCCTTCCACATTCTTTCATACCATGTGTATTCTATCCCCCATACTATATTTGTTACTTAGAGTGCAAAACCATAGGTTCCCACGTGGGTTCCTCACGCATTCTTCATTTTGGTTGTCCCTTCTGGCCCTTTATCCCTAGGCCCCTCCCTCCATTTGAGTGACCCAGGCAGGTCCCCCTTTCTGTTTCTTTTCTTTTTAAAAAACACTTTATAATCCCAGTTTACATTCCATGCTAATTCACTCAGATCAACTAGATTCTTTCTTACCCTGTAAAGATCATGCTTCATCATTGAGCTCAGCAAAGCAGCAAAACCCCGCTCAGTCCCAAGGTCCATGCTTCTTAACTGCCTTTTTCCTCTAGTCCTGTCTGTCTCAGTGAACTGGGTGTCACACACTGCCTTTCTCATGCCCAGTCCCACTGCTATCATTCCCCCTCATTTTCTCCCTCACCATTGTTCAGTATGTCACCGAGTTCCAAGAATTTGGATGTCAGGAGGGGATACTTAGAACAGCCAGATCAAATTTGTACTTTGCTTTGTGCCCCTCCTGCCATTAGAAATATACTGAGCTGTTAAGTCTCAAACCTGAAACAAATGGCTGAGGTTCCTATGTAACATATCAAAGTGGATCCTGGTTGTGAGGCTCTCCCTGCATCCCCCAGTCTCTACCTGTTACAGAGCCCTCCTTGCTGTCATAACCAACCGTCTACCCTAAACTTCTCCAGCCCTTGGGCTGGATGTCCTTCCCCCAGCTACCCTTACCTTGATAATCCAGCCATTTTGCTGTGCTGGTTCTTTTTTGGCCCCTTTCTTCTACCCTTTTCCTTCCTGGCCTCTTGCTTTGTCTCGCCCCTGTCCCCTCCCCCCTCTTCTCACATGGCCTGGCTCAGTCTGGTCACATCCACTCTGGACTCTCCCAGATGTCCCTGCCTCTGGCTATGCTGTCCCTTATATCTACAATAAACTTTCTCGTCCACCGTACCTAGGAGCAGTCATGACCTTTCCTTTTTTAATTTTTTTTCATTCATCTGGTGCCAAACCCAGGACCAGTCATGTCTTTTTCTTTTTTATTTCCCTTTTTCATTCATGAGCCAGTACCTCCATCTCATTCCCATGTTTATCTGGTTTACTTGCTAAATCAGAGACTGTCGTGGAGGATGCCACCCACATTTTTTTTTCTTATTGTCATTCTTCCCTTCTGTACGAAGTTCTTTCCTGGGTAGCCTCGGTTGCAGGTATTATCTATCACCCAGAGCAGGGGTAATTCAGTCTCTACCACAGCAAGGAGACACACCATTCCAGACAAGGAGAGGCTGTCTATGTTAGAATTGTTGTGCAGCTCCTCACCCATTACAGCTGTGTTCTAAGCCACCTCTGATGTGTCTGTCTCTATTTGAGCGCCAAATGTGTTAACAGTTTTCCAAGGAGACACGAGCAGTTGTTCATTAACCTCAGATAAGGCACCAGAAACAGACCAAAGAAATAATTCCACCTGAGTCCAGTTTGATAAGCCAAGGNGTTTATTAGGCTCGCTTACAGGAGTATGGGTGACTTTGAAACAGTTGTGTCATTGAAAACTCCTGCCCCCTCCTGAAAGCCAGATGGCTGGAGTCCTTGCCTTTGGTAAACCATCTACTCTCTGTAACTCCAGCATTTCCTTCTGAGATCATGTGTAGGTGGGGCATGAAGGGAAGAGGCTAGAATGTCACACAACCTTAACCAACCTCTCTATGAAGGAGGGCCACAGACCAAATCTTGTGAAGATTTTGTAAATGTAGACAGGGCGCTCTGATGAAAATGGTGTAACCATGTTAATGTTATTCTCTGAGGCTAGGGCTCCACAACACCTGCCAATCCTTGGGCATTCACATTTAAGATTGATATTCTGAAAATCTCGCTGGGAACTCTGTGTGCTTGGGTTGGACTTGGTGACTAGTGGATCTTACTGTTGAGTGTAGGGCAGAGACCTAGTAATTTCATTAGCACACACCTCAATTCCGGCACTCTTTTCTTGAACTGATCAGTTTGGGATGGGGAGAAAACTGAGCNTGTAAATTAACTTTTTAANAATTCAAACTAAATGCAAGCTGTTACCTAGAAACAAAAATATATACATATTAGCTGGGTACTATGTGATTTCAATATATGTACATCATNTAATGTTTAAAATAGGTCAAATATCTGTCTCTTCAAACAATATTTCATTATGTTGAAAACATTCAAAATCTTGCTTTCCAAGACACTCAGTATGTAGTTACTGTCTGTAGCAGCATCCAGAGCTTCTTGTTTCTATCCCGTTTAGGACCCACTGATCAACCTTCTGTACCCTCCTTACCTCCCTCTCCTTTTAGATTTCCATGTATCAGGGATACCAAATGGTGTTGGCTTCTTCTCTTCTAGGCTTTGTTCACTTTGTGTTTCCAGTTTTATCTGTGTTGTGATGTCAGTGTTTCATTCTTTTTTTCTAATGGCTGAATTTTGCTTTTCAATGTATATGTAGTACAATTCTTTCTCTATTCATCAGTTGACAGATACCTAAGTTATTTCCATTTCCTGGATTTGTGAATAATACTTCACTATAAGATGTATATTTTCAGTATAATACCACTTTTTTAGTGTGGGCCAAGAATCTTTTTTCCTAGGATTAAGAAAAAGTTGTGAGCCGGGCGGTGGTGGCGCACGCCTTTAATCCCAGCACTCGGGAGGCAGAGGCAGGCGGATCTCTGTGAGTTCGAGGCCAGCCTGGGCTACCAAGTAAGTTCTAGGAAAGGCGCAAAGCTACACAGAGAAACCCTGTCTCGAAAAACCAAAAAAAAAGAAAAAAAAAAAGAAAAAAAAAGAAAAAGTTGTGGTGGGATGGTTGTCTCTCTGTTGGGTTTGGTTAATACCTTGTAACAGTCTTGTTTCATTCTTCATTTTCCCTTTGTTATTGAACCTTGGGTTCTGCTATCAGAATTGGCTTGTTTATTGACTTACATTTAACCTTTCTTGTATTTTCTGTAACCTTTTATTCTTCAGGACTTAGATACTTATTTTCTCTATTTTTACAAAGCCAGTAGTCATTTTCTCCAGTTTATTTTTTTGTTTGTTTAGCTTGGTTTTTTTGAACAGGGTCCCAGAATATTGTCCAGGCTGGCCTTGAACTTCTACCTCAGCCCCTCCAGTGCCTCGGGCTCTACAGATTGCCACTGTGCCTGGCTCACTGTGTTTTCTGGATTTGTGAAATGTTAGCTTAATTTGTCTGTAGTTTTCTGTCTACCTGTCCACCCCTGGTCTGTCTGTCTCTCTCTCCTTGTAGATTTCACTCACTTTGTTATTATTATTTTAGATTTTTTTAAATGTATTTTACGTATCTGTCTGCACACCTTAGTAGAAAACTGTTTTTGCCTCTTAGGCACCCTAAATACATATTACATTGCCTATATCGGAGTCATGCTTCTAATTTAAACATCAATGGAAAAGGCTTTTGTAATGGATGGTTCTCTCCTGCCCGCCANTTCCCAAATAACCATTCAGAGGCTTATATTAATTATAAATGTTAGGCCTATTGCTCAGGCTTATTACTAACTAGCTCTTACAACTTAAATTAACCCATTTCTATTAATCTATGTTTTGCCACATGGCTATGGCTCTTCTCCTGTATCTCTGCTTGGATTGCCTGCCTGGCTCTATCCTGTCTTGCCATAGGCCAAAGCAGCTTTATTTATCAGTCAATGAGATCAATACATATTCACAGCATGCAGAAAGACATCCCACAGCAGGCTTTAATTTCTCTTACCTGTGGTTAAATANGACTTACTTTCTACTGCATAATAGCTAGGTAGCAGCCTCGCTTCTTTAACTGTCATGTAGAATACTTTGGGGATAATTTAAGAACACATACAATATCTACTGTTTTATTTCTTTTTTAAAAAAATANTAATTGCGCTGCAGTTTTCATGTTGCAAACTGAAACCTTATTGTATNCTAGTGATGTTTAGATTTGTATAAAAATGATTGAGGTGATATGGGAACACTGACGTCTAAATATCACTTTTTTATAGTAAAGCCCTTTGCAAATGAAGAAGAATATAAGAAAACTGAAGAAATAGTTCAAAAGTTTCAAAATGGAGTTGGTGAGAAATTGCATCAGAAATTACTTGAAAGAGCTAAAGGAAAAAGAAACTGGGTATTTATTTTATACACTTATAATTAGAAACTTGATATTTAAGAGTTTAAAATGTATATAGCTTTCATATTTAAATTATTGCATAAAATGCTTGGAGTCATTGTCTTTATGGTCACAAAAGAATGATTCACGTCATTGGAGAGCANTTATTTTGTAAGTGAGCTTTTGTCTTATCTGAGAATGTGTTAAAATGCAGGTTTCCTGGAATCAGTAATTTTTGACACAGTAAGTCCATAATGTGGCCCAGAAACCCTTATTTTAATTTCTGTGTGTGGTATATGCTTTGACCAATATTGGTCATCAGATCTAGAGTTAAACATGCTGGGCAAGCTCTCTACTACCAAGACATCTCCTCACCCNTCCNTATGGTTCTGATGCCGGTGAATTTAAACAGCATGGGAGAAGTGGGAAATAGTTGGACCTATTCTGTACTTGAGATAGACAGGCTGAAGAAGTCTCCTTTTGCCGGCAGCATTCTTCTCTGACTTCTTTAGCTCAACCACTTCTCAGTATGTGAATCAGAGGGTGACTTTTCAGAATTAAAAGGCATTGCCTTAGCGGAAACTAATGATGGTAACATCATTTTAAAGAGAAATGTGTCT
>LZPO01075991.1:35992-53078 GCA_001675575.1 Neotoma lepida | reverse complement strand
GTGACAGAGACATCCCATTACCACCCCCTTCTACACAGATCCCTGAGCCTTGAAGGGAAGAGTGTGACAGAGACATCCCATTCAGGGCTGAAAACTTGAAGTTTCTCACTGTCTGCACATTGTCCAGTTGTGAGCCTCTGTGTTAATTACAGTTTTATGCTGCTCTTAATAAACTTTCTCAAACTCTTGATATTTTCTAGATGTATTGTATTTAAATTGAAATATCCAATCATCTCCTTGCCCTTTAGGCTAGAGAATATCTGATTGGTCTTGATCCAGAGAACTTGACTTTATTAGAAAAAATTCAAACCAGTTTATTTGTGTATTCNATGGAAGACATCAGTCCACATGTAACCCCAGAAGATTCTTCTCAGGTAACTTCCTTGTTCTGTTATCTTTCTACTATCTTTTTACACAATTTTCTGGAGGACTCTTATTATCTGTTGAACATGAAACTTTTTTTTTAATTGAGGTCTTAGAATTTTTCTCAGCTATAAACTACATTATGTACTAAATCAAATCTCATATGTAGTGAATAGAACTCTGTAAATACTTGATGTTTAAGTATGTTTACATGTATAATGAACCTTATTTAAATAAGTGTGGCTATTTGCATGCATGTCAATGTTTTCTAACCTCTTCTGTCAATTGCATACATAGAATATTTGCATGGAACACTGAGGCACGTTAACTTCTTTTTCCAAAGGTGATATATGACTCCACCTGTAACCCACGCCAGTGTACATTCACCATTGGTTTTGGTTCTACCCTAAGAATTACATCACCCTTGCAAGGAATCGATTATATCATTCAGTTTTATTGAACACACTGACTGTTTAAGTGAGTTTAAGGGTAAATGTGGCTTATTTATATTTTTTATTTCCCATCCCTGGATAATGCTTTTACTTCCTAGGAAGCATAGTCAACCATATTAGTAAAGACTTTTGGAAGAATTTGTTATTTCATAATACAGTCATAAATTATAGAGGACAAGTCCAGGATTAAAAATCTTATAGTAATGGGCTGAAGAGATGGCTTAGAGATTGGGAGCACTGCTTGTTCTTCCAGAGGTCCTGGGTTCAATTCCCAGCAACCACATGGTGGCTCACAACCATCCATAATGAGATCTGGTGCCCTCTTCTGGCTTGCAGGGACACATGCAGGCAGAACACTGTATACACAATAAATAAATCTTNAAAAAAAATCTTATAGTAAGAAACCAGTTTTTATTTCAGAGAGGAAGAAATTGCTGAAGTACTATTTAAGGAATAATTCAATGTTACTCAAACCATAGTCTATACTTGGAAATGCAGATTGTAGCCCACTATAGTTAAATACACACACGTGCGCATGCACACGTGTGCACACACACACACACACACAACACACACACACACACACACACACACACGCCTGTACACAAATTTAATTGAAGTTTCATAAAACAATGATTACTTTTATGTCTGTCATGTACTCCGCTAATTTTATTCTGTTTTATTTGTAAGGAATATTATTTATGCTGCTGTAAATTGTTTCATGACTCATTAGTGTGCCAGAATCTATAGTTTGAAAACAATTGTCTTAGTGGCATATGAATTGTTAAGACATTTTACTATGAACTTATTAGGCTTCTTATACTACCCAAGTTTCAAAATACTTCTGCTTTTAATTATATGAATGTTCTGGGAACATTAATGAATAGTGTATTAGCATTCTATTTTTTGGTTAGATTTTCATAACTTGAGATTTAAAAAGTACCTGAAGCCAGACCCAGAATTATTATCTGTTGAATTTTAACAAAACTGCCATTTTATTAAATTTGATTGACTTAAAAGTAAAAAGTGAAATGATANGTATTCTTAAGTCTACTTGCAAACTAATGTCAAAACACTTTCAATTTGGAAAAATAAAATGTATTTTAGGTCTTCGAAATGCTTCTTGCTGGAGATCCAGCAGTACGCTGGGGTGACAAGTCCTATAATTTGATTTCCTTTGCTAATGGAGTATTTGGCTGTTGTTGTGATGTGAGTACATTGTTACCAGGGTGCTAGCCCCTCCCACNTTAATTTCTTAAGTTAACTTGAGGGTAGTAAACTACAAATACTTGCATCATACTGTGATGTAGTGTAAGTAAACACCTTTTAGTTTTATGTCATTATAATAAAAGATTTAGGTCTGAATTGTCAGTGAAAGCAGAACATAGGTCAAGTTCTTTTTTTTCTGCTGTAGGCTAACAGTTTGAAGCATGCAAAAAGATTTTGAATGTAATTTTTTTTGCAGTGTAATATCTTAAAACCTGTTGTTATCAAATAGGTCTCCCCAGGGAAGAGCACACCAGTTGATTGTCCAGTACCAAATGGTCATCCCTGAAAACATATAAGTAACATACAAGTAGCATTACACAGACTGAGCAGGTTATATTTAGAAATATATATGTATATACATATGGACATATGCATATAACAACCATCATGAAAAGAGAAGCTATGAATTTCAAGGAGCAGAGAGGGTTATATGGGAGGGCTTAGAAGGGGGAGATGGTGTAATAATATTATAATCGCAAAAGGAAAAGGAAAAATATTTTTAGAAAATAGTGAAAAAATTGAAAACATATTTTCTTGCTAAAATTCACATCCTAATTTGAAAATACCATTTGGTATTATGTAGATGCTCTGTGCCTAGGGAAAGGACTCGATAACTATTTTCCTAAAATGACATGCTCTTTGGGACACTAGACTCTGAGCAGTAAAATGTCTAGAAATGGCTACCATCTTACCATTCTAAAAAAATAACTGCTTTCCTTGTTTCTCTTTCACCTTTTCCCGTGGACTTGACCAGCTCTGTCTTCCATTTGGGAAATCTGTAAACCAAGAAAACAAAACCAAAGACCCCGAGCGAGCCTCAAGCCTACAGTGGGCTTTGTTTTAGGGATGTGGAGGTTGAACAGAGGGTTTTGTGTGCATGTTAAGCAAGCAATATACACTGAACTACAGCCCTAATTTTGTCAATGGTTTTATTAATCATTCAGTTTCATTTGATGTAATTTAATCTGGAATTAGTTTAAAAAGATGTTGACATAGTTATATTCTTAAATACGGATAATGCAGACGTAAGAGTGTCCAGATATTTTCATTATAAAAATATTTCCTCATTTTTGCAGTTGGAGCTGCTTTCAGACTGCCCCATGTAATTATTGTATTTACAACTGTAAGGTCACTGCAGCTCTCTTAGCTGTTTGACACCCGTGGAAATAGCCAGCTTGTTCCAATAGCTCCAGAAAAGGTCCTGAAATAGTTCTCATTGGTCATTATTGGCTTGTGTGTAACACATGTCCTTGGAAATCAAGTGTGCTCTCATTGGCCTGACCTAGGCCACTGTCTAACCTTGGAACCCCATGGGTAGACTCGGTCTCCTTCAACTTAACACACAGGGATACGGTGGCTGCCTAAAGACTGGTGAAGTAGCTGCTATTCCAGAAGTTGGTGGACTGTTGATAAGTAGGTGATAAAAGTAATGTAGCCCGTCTTTCCCACGTTGCTTCACATTGCAGGTTATTTTGCACTATCTAGGCATTCTTGTAGATCGGTACATGGTGGCACTGCTGCCTGGTACTTACTTAGTGGTCCTCTCTTAGCTTAGAGTGGTCCTCTCTTAGAGGTGTTCATGCTCATTGCAATTGCTTTAGTCTGGTGTCCTCATCTGATTACTGCACTGTTAATTTCAGAATATTTTCACATGACACAGAGTTCACCTGCTCGGACTCCTAGTAACCTCTATGTTATGTTTACTGTTACATAGCCAAAACTCTAAGAGCCTACTATATGTTTTCAGTTTTGAATGCTTGTTCATTTTTTTCCTTGTCTTGAAAAACAAGCAGTTCTTATTATGTAGGAAAGAATTGTATTATTTCATCATTAGAAAGTCAGGTACTGACTGGAAGGTGGGCATATCTTATCCATTATAAGTGTAGAAAGTAAAAAAATGCTGGGTCACNTTTTAATTGGATACAAACTACTCAAAATCTTGTATTTTCATTTTAGCATGCTCCTTATGATGCAATGGTTATGGTGAATATTGCCCATTATGTTGACGAAAGAATCTTAGAGACCGAAGGAAGATGGAAGGTATGTCAGAACAAACCCATACTTTTCTGCTCACATTTTCACAGGTTTTTAAAGTTCTCTATTTTCAGGGTTCAGAAAAAATCCGGGATATACCACTTCCTGAGGAGCTGGTTTTCACTGTGGATGAGAAAATACTAAGCGACATTTACCAAGCCAAAGCCCAGCACCTCAAAGGGGTAGGTTTTTAGTTTTCCTTTTAGATTAGTAATGTTTTCTCTGTTAGCTGGCATATATGGAAATGTGGCTATTACCCAAGCATGGCTTCATAAGNCATTTTAAAATTATAACCTTAATGCCTTTAATTCTTCATGTCTGATGATTAATGCAAGTAATTGATCCCCTTTGAGCTGTTTCCTTCTAGTGATTTTTCACTGCTCCTGTTTAACTTTGTCAGGCATCCGATCTCCAGATTGCAGCATATACTTTCACGTCTTTTGGCAAAAAGCTCACCAAGAAGGAGGCGCTGCACCCTGACACCTTTATTCAGCTGGCACTTCAGCTCGCCTATTACAGACTTCACGGACGGTAAACCGTTTGTTCTCCTCTTTCCTAGCTTGACTTCCCAGGGTGTGTCCTTTACATGGCGGTTANTTCCCAACTCCACAGTGGATTTTCTCACCTTTTCTTTTTTGGGGTCCCATCAGTTTCTTAGAGTCTAGTCTGTGACGGTGTGTAGGTTTTCCCCTTGGCGCTTTGTCACAGTGCTTTGGTACTTTTGAAGGATCAGTGCTCTAGGAAGGCTTTACCATGTGAAATTGTGTGCACATTAATGGCTTGCGAACAGCAGCTCCCGTTCTGTGGGATGTCATTTGCTCTCTTCACAGTAGCTTTGATCCACACAGTTACATTTTGATGAGATTTCTTTTCCTCCCGTTCTGTGGGATGTCATTTGCTCTCTTCACAGTAGCTTTGATCCACACAGTTACATTTTGATGAGATTTCTTTTCCTTTTGTTGCTTATCAATGAAATCAACCAAATCTAAAGCAGTTAAGATTTTCACATTTTTTTCTAAGATTTTATAATTGTTAGTTCTTACTGTAGATCTGTGATCCATTTAAAATCATTTTTATATATCATGTAAGGAAAGAGTCTGCNTCAGGATTCTTTATAGAATCAACCTATTTTGTGTATGTCCGTGCGGTTGGGGGTTATTTAAGGGATGGAGCTTGTTATGGAAATTGGCTTATGTGGTTACAGAGGCAGTGAAGTCCCATCATGTACTCTGCAAACTGGAGAAATAGCTGGTTGGTGCTGTGATCCAGTGTGAGTACAGATTCTTGTGAATTGGATCAAATGACATGTGGTCTAGGTCCCAGTCCAGTTCTGAAGGCCCAAGGACCTGAAGCTCCAGTGTCAGAGGGTAGGAAAAGATATATGCTCCAGCTCATCTGGTGACTGGTTTTTCCTGTCCTCTGACTCTTTGTTTTTTCTCTTCAGGCTCTCAATAGGTTAGATGACGTCCACCCACATGGTGAGGGCAAACTTTTTCTTACCATGTAGTCCACTGCACAAACACTAATGTCACCTGGAAACACCTGCACTCTCTGGGCATGTGTTCTTCCAAGGAAGTTAATATATGACATTAACTCACGGGGTCCAATGTCATGCCTTTCCTAGTGGGTGTCAAGTTTGCCAGCACTGTGGAAGACACCACTTTCTAAATCTGAAGTCAGCTGATCTGCAACAAGGTGTTTTTCATCTCCACCTTGGGTGCTTTCCTGTCTTTCTCGTGGTGCTGTGGTGTGGATGGAGGTGGAATAGTAGACATTCTCTCTTCCTTGTGTTAGCTGGGTTTTCATAGACGCCCTTATGATGCTGAGGAACTAGCTGTCTATTCCTGGTTCATTGTGTTTTAATTGTGAGTGAGTAAACACTTTTGTTAAATGCTTTTCTGTATCGACCGAGATGAGTGGATGGGCCTATTTGTGGTCTTGGCCGCTCCATCCTGTCTCTTTGTAACCCTGAATGCTGGTATTGTTTTACCTGCCATTGACACTGCTGAAAGCCTTGTTTAGTTTCTGTGCCTTACCAGTAATGCCCTGTTCATTCTGCAATCTTTCTGTTCATGAATCTTAAGTAATATTGAATTTCTTGGGCAGAGGAAAGCAGCATTAAACAACTTGTCTAACAAACTATTTTTATCTTCTTTCCACATCTTGAGGCCTGTAAGTCCTGGTTTTCTTNACAATTTTGCAAAGCCTTGAGCAGCCTTTTTTAAAAAAATAAAAATCCAGCTTTTCTTAACATCTGACTTATGTAAGACTGCCTTCCTGCAAACTACTTCATTACAGCCGGCTTTGGAAATGCTGAGCAGAATGCTTGTCTGACTTCACATGTTGCACTTGATTGATCTGTCTGTAAATCTTTAAGCACAAGAATTCCTTTCGCTGTCTTCCTCCTATTGCATTTTATTTAATGAAGAAACTGGGTCATTTCTGTGTAGTTTGTGTACTTTCTTGAATCGCCAGTGTTCTCGAGTGTGGTGCTTTTTCTCCTGCATTTTCTGTAAATGAGTAGGGAAAGCAGAAAATTGATGAGAGTCGGTTCTTTTGTTGTTATGTTTTTATGACAATCAATTTATTTATTAATGCTATTGACCTTCTGTTCCAGTTACTTGTCACCCAACACCCACCATAAACATTCCTTCCTGAATCTGTTTTTGTTATTTGAAATGGGATCTTACTGTGTTACATATGTTAGTCTAGTGTTGCTTTAGCCTCCTCAGTATTGTGACTACAGGCATGCCAAGCCTAGCTTCCTGAATACAGCCTTTGATAATTATTACCAAGATCCCTCTTAATTACAGGTTATACAACGATGATACTTTTACTGCCTCTTCTTTTTTTTTTTAATCCTCCTCCCTCCTTTATTTTCCATTTGACAAAGTCTTGCTTTGTTATCTAGGCTCATCTCAAATTCCTAGATTCAAGTGATCCCTCAGCCTCAGCCTTCCTAGTAGCTGAGATTATAGGTGTAAGTCGGGGTGTCCAGCTACTTTGTATTTTTTTAATAAAACACCTTTTGCTTATTTTTTGACAGTTTTGCATATGTAAACAACGTGTCTTGATCATATTCCCNCTCTATTCCCTCTCCCACTCTTTTTTTAGAGATGTTTCTTTGTGCNATTGAGTTCCAGTAGTGTTACCATTCAGACTTCCCGCTCTGACTGAACTAGATCCTCACTGACTATCACAAACTTCCAGCAAAATAAGAGCATTTTGTATCTAAAACTGTAGGTCATTTATCAGTTGGGGAAACNGCTGTTTTTATGGGGAACTCCTCAATGCTCATCATTCAACAGCCAACAACTCTGTATGTATTCTGTGTAATAAATTACCGAAACCATAATGACTTAGAACACAAGCATTCATTGTATCATTGTCCCCATAGGTGAGTAAAACACAACACAGTTTAGCTGGTGTATGTCTCATGATCTTGTGGTCAGAGTATTATCCAGGGCTGCATGTTCATCAGCTCTCCATCTGTCAGATCTGTATCCGGGATCATTCACAAATTTACCAGCAAAACTCAGCTGCTCCTTAAGTGCTGTCCAGAGAAATGTGTTCAGTTTCTGCCTAGCCCACTCCTAGGGCAGTTCCCAACATGGTAATTGGCTTTTTCAGAGCAAGGAAGTAAAAAGGAGAACTTCTTTGTGACCTAACAGCCCTTTACTTTTGCTATTGTCCCTGCATTAAGTGGAAGTCACTAACAACACACATTTAGAATGTGCCAAAGCATGAATAGCCAGAGGCACGGGCCACAGGGAGCTTCTCGGACAATGCCTGTCACAGACTAGGAAGCATGCCTGATATAACTGGAAAGCAGCCGAGCCTTTGAAAATAGCCTGTGTTATCAGACTGTTTTCTTGCTCTTTGGTATTGAAAACAGCCTCTGTGGAAAGTCTCAATTCCGGACTGATTTGTAGGCCTAGACTGATGAGAAAGTCACATTAGTGCGTGACTGTATTTGTAGTAACATCAGAACATTTTCTTACATACTCTTTATTTTAGCCCTGGTTGCTGCTATGAAACAGCTATGACGAGATACTTTTACCATGGCCGAACAGAGACCGCACGCTCGTGTACAGTAGAGGCAGTCAAGTGGTGCCAGACCATGCAGGATCCCTCTACCAGTGTNAGTACTGGAAAGAAAAAACTCACAGGGTTGCTCTTTGAATGACTTCTTTGCTTCTGTTCCCATTCATCATTAAAACACTTTAAGGCATTTTTCGTAAAGTTTGCAAAAAGTATTAATTTGTCACTGCAGTATGCCAGGAACACTAGGCAGCAGATCTGAAAAGAAGCCTAATTGTGTCATTTTCTAAGCCAGACATCTTCAGTACTGAGTTTTTCAACACTGTTAATCTGCCTTTAGACCAGCATCAGTACAATGCAGAACTCTCCGAAGACCTTAAGAAGGAGGCTTTTCATCATGTGGCTGAATGTCTAGTTTTTGTTTGAAGTCACTAGGACCCGAACTAGTTGTATGTGTTTTATGTTGAATCTTTTTTAAGTATTTAGACAACAATGTGTTTCTTTCCCTGTTAATTTGAAATTTTGCCTGTTTTTAATTTGAAGAGACATAATTATGTTAGTTTCCATAGAAAGTATATTCTTAGTTATGCTTTAGTGTTAAAATTCCACTTTTTGTTCATTTATTAATATTGTAAGTGTCTCAAAGCAGTTTTCAGCACTGCTTTCCAAATTCAGGAAAAAAGAAAATAAAAAATCAAGGCTTTATAGGGAAAGAAAGGCAGTAGAATTGAGGAAAGATGGGAGCATGCATCACAGTTCTCCCTCCAAATCTTTTCCCCTTCACCCAGATTCTAACATTGATGATATTAGTCTTCTTTTGCTGCTGTTTATATGGGTTATACAGTTCATTATTGATTTGATTTATTGATTTGTATTGAAAATTACTGTTCTCATTCTTGACGCAGCTTCTTGAACGGCAGCAAAAGATGTTACAAGCCTTTGCAAAGCATAATAAGATGATGAAAGATTGTTCAAATGGAAAAGGTACNTAAGCTTGAATTGTTCTGTTTGAAAATTCTTTTATTGGAAGCTTTTTCTCTGACTTCCAGTTTGGGATTTCATTGCAGGATTTGACCGTCACCTTCTAGGTCTTTTGCTTGTAGCAAAAGAGGAAGGTCTCCCTGTTCCAGAGCTATTTGAGGACCCTCTTTTCTCCAGAAGGTAACTTGGGACAGTGGGCCATCGTGTGCACAACCTGGTTCTCCCTGGGTGTAAGAAGGAATGCAGCATCTACATCTAATGGACATCTTTTCTTTGTGCCACAGTGGAGGAGGTGGGAACTTTGTTCTCTCCACAAGTCTGGTTGGTTATTTACGAATCCAGGGAGTCGTGGTTCCCATGGTACACCATGGATATGGGTTTTTCTACCATATCAGAGACGACAGGTAAGCCTACTCCTCTTTATTCTTAGGGTAGAGTAGGAACTATAATGCATTTATGATTTTAGTATTGCTACAGAGTGGCCACTTTGCCACCTGGGTATTTAATATATTGATATTTCTCTACTCTGCTTTTGAGATCCTCATAAAATCACTCTTTGGGGCTTTTATACAGAAGGATATTTCAGGGTGTTTCAGTATCCATGCCATCATCTGTGAAACCTGAATGTTCCATAAGCTCCACCTCAAGGCAGGTGCACTTACTTCTGCCAAGTTTTCTCTTTCTGGAGATATATGGAGGGATAACTCTCCCTTAAGTCACATAAATATTGACTCAAGGGCTCCTCCCAAGAGGCCTTCCATGACCATGTAAAATGACACTACTCTCTCAGATGAAATACTTGGAGATTGTGTCAATTTTTTTTATCATTGAATTTGAAGATTGTGTGATTTAAAGTGGTTTGACATAGCAATTTTCTTTAAATGTACTACATCCCCATTGTGGAAAAGATATAAAATATGAAAAACAAAGTTACTTAACATTTCTATTTCATTGCACATGACAATCGTTAGATAATACTTCTATTTGGTAATATGTATGTATCATTTTTAGTAATTTAAATCATAATTATTTTGTATCCTTTTTTATTTCATTTTCACTAATTTCAAGCAGTTCCCANTGCCATTAACTATGCTTTGAGATATTTTAAATTTTAATAATTTAACCTTCCATAGGAAGGACTTTCTCATGTAGTAAGGAATACTTTTCCATCTTCCATGAGATTAATTTCCACAATTTGTTAATTATTTTTCTATCCTGTTTTCCCACCATTACCAATTAGCATATATGCTATAAGTATAATATACCCTTTGTTATTTCATCATATAATTTCCAGCTATACATTTTATGAAGTATTTTACTAGTTTGGTAGACAAAAGTAATTTAACTTCAAATTTTTACTTACGTAGAGAACATTTTTTTCATTGTTTATTGTCATTTATGCTTCTTTGTGAGTTGTCCAAGTACAAAAGGCTGTTTCTATAATTTAGAAACATAAGTTTTTAAAAAAATAAATTAACTAAAAATAGTTAATCTTAGAAACATTTTTTCTTTCTTTCTTTAAAATATAATTATTGATTCTTTGGGAATTTCACATCATGTACCCCAATTCTGCTCATCTCCAAGTCTTCCCATATCCACCCTTCACCCTTGCAGTGTCCCCCCAAAAAGAAATTAAAAAGAAAAAATTAAAAACAAACCAAACCTCTTCTTCCTCCCATCTTTCCTGTCTCTCCAGTACCTCCTCAGGGGAGCTGCAGTGTGTCACACGGTAGACTTGTTTGTCCAGTCAGCTTTAGTTGCAAATGTTCATTGCAGTGAGTCACTGGTCTCCTTCAAGGCCTCTGGTTTCTGGCACACCATCATCACTGGACCCTCACCAAAACCTCAGATATCCTTCAGCTGCCCTGAGTCTTAGAGGTCCTGTGGGTATCATTCTGCAGGACCTGTCCCTTCATGCATTCCAGCAGGATGTAGATGAGGTAGATGTTAGGGTGGCCAACCCAAGGTTCTAGATGTGGGCCTGGGTGGTAGCTGAGCTGGTCAGTCCAAGCCACTGGGGCCACCCTCCTCAGGTAAGAGGAGGAGCCAGCTCTCCTAGGCCCATGCCACCAGGGCCAGTTTTCCCATGTATGAAGGGTAAGGCCATCTTTCCCGAGTGTGGGGNCCATCTCTTCTATGAGGGTTAGGGCCAGCTCTCTTGCTGCAGTGTCTAGCAAGGGGCAGGTCCAGCCTCCCAGAGCTAGCGAAGGGTGGGGTCGGTTCAGTATGGCACTCATATTTCATCATGCGTGGTTCCACTCACAGGCCTTGGCTTCAACACAGACCCCAGCTTCAGTAGGACCATGGTCCTCAGCAGCAGCTGGGCCTGGATGTCACCATTGCCCCAGTGGCAGCACAGGCCACTCAGATCAGTGTGTCCCCAGTGGCAGTATGACCCAGTCACTGACATGGCCGCAGGTGGCAGCCCAGATCTCAGGCATCCACAAGGTCTTCAATGGCAGTAATAGGAGCCATGGACATCATTCCAGACCCTGGCTGCAGGAGGGCCATGGATCCAGACATGGCCNTCATCTGCAGCTCTGGCCCGGACGTCACCATGGCAGTGGGCAGCTGCACAGACCACTCAGATCCGTATGGCTCCAGCTTCAGCATGGCCCTCAGACGCTAATGTGGTCTCAGATGGCTGACCAGACCCTGAGCAACCANAGGGCCCTCAGCAGCAACAGGAGCCATGAATGTCAACTCAGACCCTGGCTGCTGTAGGACCATGGACCCAGACATGGTCCTTGGCAGCAGCTCGGGCCCAGACAACACTATGGCCCCGGCTACAGCATGGCTCTCAGACTCCAACAAGGGGACAGGCTATGGCCCAGACCCTAGGCTTCCGTATGGTCTTTGGTGGCAACATGGGCCATAGACCCCAGTTGCAGTAGGACCAAGGACTCATTCATGGCCCTTGGCAGCAGCCCAGGGCCCAGATGTCACTATGGATGGCAACCAGACCACCCACATCAGCCTACTCCATCACCAACTTCACTTCTTCCATTCTGCCTCTTTGCATAGCACACGAACCATCTGCTTTTCTTTCCCATTTCTCCACCCCATATTTGCTCATCATAATGGCACCCACCCTGTGGCACCAGGCAGATCCATGGTTCTCTTCCCACCAGCCAGGCCTTGAGGACCCAGGCTGGCCTGTGGGTGGTTAGCACCAGTCTGAGCCGAATGGTATCAGGCAGGCTGTGGATCTTAGAAACATTTTGATATTACTAAATATTTGAGAATTTTGTTCACAGTATAACTGGAACAAGAGTATACTGCTCTTGAATTATTAGATTAAAATAAGGCACAACTTCAAGATTTCTGTATGTGTTTCAGTATTTACTAAAAGCATGGAAAGCCAGTTTCTAAGGGTGTAACTGAACAGTAGCATAACTTCCTAGCATACAAGAGGCCCCAGGTTCTCTAACATTGCCCAAAAAAAGCTTCATCATTAGATACTAGAACACAGGGGCAAAACATGCTTTTATTTCATTTTTGCTTGAGTTAAAGCCCACATTGAAGATGTGCTTTGCCATCATTTTCAGTGATGTGAAGGTTGCATGGCTGACCAGAATCTTTACCCTGCTTATTTGGCTTTGGGCTTTATCCACAAACTTCCTAAAGACTTTGCAAGGCTAGTCCACAAAAGATAGGAGCCACGTGTTCTGCTGGAAGTCTTGGAGAAGCCAGGATTCTGTCCTATTTACTCAAGCTCCCTGGGGCCCCTTTTTCTCACTTTCCAGATCTGGAATTGTACCATTAGGGGAATGTAGTAGGAGATGGTGGAAGGCAAGACTTGTCTTAAGAGATCCCTCTTGCTCTTGTAGAAATATCTTTTCTCTGTTTCTTATCTGTCCCTATTTTTTCCTCTCCTTTTTAAAATGCTTGTCAAGTGCCATACAGGTCAGATTTTATTACAAAGAATGACATGAGCTCATACTGTAGCCCATTCTAGTTGCTACCTTTAGGAAGGAAATTCTTGTGGGATTTTGTTTGTTTCTTTGATTGGTTGATTGGTGGTTGGTGGGTGGATGGTGTTCAGTGGTTGGTGGGTGGGTGGTTCGTGGGTGGATGGTTGGTTGGTGGTTGGATGGTTTTTGGTTGGTTGGTGGTTGGTTGGTGGGTAGATGTTTGGTTGGTGGGTAGATGGTTTTTGGTTGGTTGGTGGTTGGTTGGTTGGTGCTGTCTCTTATACACATCTAGATGTGTATAAGAGACAGGTGGATGGTTGGTTGGTGGTTGGATGGTTTTTGGTTGGTTGGTGGTTGGTTGGTGGGTAGATGTTTGGTTGGTGGGTAGATGGTTTTTGGTTGGTTGGTGGTTGGTTGGTGGGTAGATGTTTGGTTGGTGGGTAGATGGTTTTTGGTTGGTTGGTGGTTGTGTTGTTTGGTGGTTGATTGGTTGGTTGCTTGGTGGTTGGTTATGATTGGTTTTTGATTGGTTGGTGGGTGGTGGGTGGGTGGTTGGTTGATGTTTGGTGGCTGGTTAGTGGTTGGTTGGTGAGTAGTTGGTTGGTTAGTGGTTGGTTGGTGGTTGGTTGGTAGGTAGGTGGGTAGGTGGTTATTTGGCGAGTGGGTGGTTGGTTGTTGGTTGTTTAGTTGGTTGCTTGGTTTTGTTTAAACATAATCTCCTGCTCCAGAGGTTACTTGTGGTCCATAGCATTATGTAAGTATGTGTAACTCTGGCTCTNTCTTCAGTTGTATCAGGTTACATATACCTACATCATCAAGAATTCATACTTTATATGTGAGCAGCCAAATGAAACATCCAGCATCACAACTTGGAACCTATGGCATAACCATTCATGTATTGTATTTCACAGGTTTGTGGTGGCATGTTCAGCCTGGAGGTCATGTCCGGAGACTGATTCAGAAAAGCTAGTTCAAATGACTTTTCTTGCTTTCCACGATATGATACAGTTGATGAACACCGCTCATCTTTAGAGANTCAGAGACAGACACAGATCAACTCNGTACAGAGAGGAGATGGTGAAATGACATGGAAGGAATGTTGACTTAAAGGAGACTTGTTAAATGTGGTGATTAGTAGAGTCTTGCTCTCTAGATTTATTCTACCTTAGAAGGTAGAAACATCTTAAAACTTCCTGTGTTGCAACANCAATGCAAAGTCAGACATAGTGAATACAGAACTATGCAATGTTTAATATAAGCCTCAACAATGCAAATCTGACTATTTTAACAATGCAAATCCTACTCTAATTTTAAAATATCTTTGTTGACACATGTATAGATTGCAAGTCCTCTGTGAACATAATTGTAGACTACTTTTCAAGCACTTTCAATATTTTCTAATGGCCAGAGGTTATATAAAGCACATGGTCAGATGCTAATTTTCCTGAAGTCAGTGCCTTCCACACCCAGTACAGTACAAGCCTATTAGGTTTCATGGGAAAACCACTACAGTTCAATAGTGATCTAAAATANCTCCTTTGAACAGACAAAAGAATCAAGTTGTATTAGAAATATTTACATTAACACAGAAAAAAAAATCCTAGCAGAACTCATATGATATGTTGTAATTCATTCTGTGAATATAAAATTAAGGCACTTCCATTTAAACCTAATTGTTAGAACTAGTGACTTTGAAAGGGTTAAATGTTGAATATTATTCTCAGGACTTTACAGTTGTTTCCCATTGATATTCAATTTTATGGTTTATTTTCTCAAAGAATAAAGCATCCAGAATCATATAGCTTCTCATCTTANATTTGAAAAGAATGATTCCTGTTTGTTTTTTCTTTGCATTTTCTGATATCAGTTAAATATTGTATAGTAAACCACTTAAAAACTTAGTGTCTGGGCTGGAGAGATGGCTCAGAGACTAAGAGCACTGGCTGTTCTTCTAGAGGACCCAGGTTCAGTTCTGTGTGGATGGTAAACCTGGGAACACCTGTAAGAAACAAGTGTGTGTACTTCATTTTTCCACTAGAAGAGTAGATACACAAAAAAGAAAAACATTTGGGGGACTGGAGAGATGGCTCAGAGGTCAAGAGCACTGGCCACTCTTCTAGAGGACCCAAGGTCAGTTCCCACCATCCACATGGCAGCTCACAGATCCAGGGGTCTGACAACTGTTCTGGCCTCCAAGGGCACCAGGTATGCATGTGGTGCACAGACATACATGCAGGCAAAACATACTTATGCATAAAATAAAAATTAAACTTTAAAAAATTTAAAGAATTAAGCATTTTAATACAATAAATCATTATATTATGAAAATGAATAGCTGGGGGGGAAATGAACAGGGAATGCTCAAAGTAAGTAGAAGAGAATAAAAGGAGTAAGCCCTACCCATCAGTAATAAAAACTCTGAATGGAAAGAAAGGAAAGTTTCTAGTTCAGAGATACACATTGGATTTAAAAAAAAAAGGGGTATCACAGGCAGGGAAGCAGCTCTTCCCCTCTCCCTCTGCACCTCCAAATCCAACCCCTCAGTCTCATCCCCAGCTCTGCAGCAGACCACCCTCTCCCTTTCCCCATCTCCCATGGATCCCACAGATATTCCCCTCCTAACTACCCTCCGCACACACTGCTTTATCCCAGCCCCCAACTNGAACAGACACATTCTCTGGGAACCTGCAGGTCACCCCAGCTAGCAGAGCAGGTAGGTTAACTACAGATCTTCACTCTTCCTCCCCTCCTCCAAGTCAAAATCCCAGAGTGTCATCCCCAGCTCTGTGGCAGACTACCTACTTCAGCCTCTCCTCACTCCCTGACCCTATTCCCAGGGACTAAGCAGATGCTAGTGGAATACCCTGCTTTCNTCCCTCCTGTGAACCCTCAGGCCCTGCTAGCTCATCCCAATTCCTAAGTGTCAGCTCCCAATACCTAGAAACATATTTTACCTGGACCTCCACCATGGCTATACTTCTCAGGATCCCAGAGAATTCCCTACCAGGTAACACACACNCCACACTCTTCTAAAATCCAGAAAGGGCAACAGAAACAAAGGAACAAAACACCCACCCAACAAACACAAGACCAGGTATCAGCACCTAGAATCACAATCTTCTCAAGCACAGATGTCTAGACTCTAGTGTTAAAACACAGTAACAACCAGGACAATATGTCATCACTAGATCTAGCAACCCTACCACAGACCCTGAGCAGACCCTGAGCGAGTATCATAACACAGCTGAAGCACAAGAAAGAGACTTTAAAATAGCCTTTATGAATATGACAGAGGTCCTTAAAGAGGAAAGGACTCTCTTAAAGAAATCTATGGAAATACAAACAGTGGAAGAAAATGAATAAAACTGTTCAAGACCTGAACATAGAATCAAAGAAAACCCAAACAGGGAAATCTGGAAATGAAAATTTAGGAATTTGAAAAGGAACCTCAAAGGCAAGCCTCACCAACAATGCAAGAGAATCTTGGGCACTGAAGACATGAAAGATGAAATAGATACATCATTCAAAGAAAATATTAAATCTAAAAAAGCCCTGGCACAATACACCCAGGAAATCCAGGACACTATGAGAAGACTAAATCTAAGAATAATAGGAATAGAAACAGGAGCCACCAGCCCACCAACNGGGGCCTGAATCCACGATGGACACAGAGGCCCTCACCCCTACCCCAGACTCTTGGGTCTGAAGGGCCCACAATTAAGCAGGAGTCACCAGCCCAACTCGGGCCTGAATCCCAGATGGAACAAGAGCAGGGAATCTAACCCTGGTGGCAGCAGAATGCCAGCCAAGCGCCCACGCCATGCCAAATGCAGCCAAATGCAGCCAAACACACCAACCAGGAGCCAGCCCGGATCTTCTGATGGGGAAGCATGACCCAGCCCAGTGCCACGGAGACTCATATGCATGCCCGGAGCTGCCCTCCCTGGGCTCTGAAGAGAAAACATCGGCCCACCTACTATTTTGTAGCACCAGCCAGATGGGCACTATTAGAGTGAGCAGAAGTATGGTATA
>LZPO01075991.1:15699-26613 GCA_001675575.1 Neotoma lepida | reverse complement strand
AAAAAAAATACATAAACAAGAAAATTCTGTTCTGTAAAGTATCTCTTAAAAATAATAGAAAACCAAATTATAGGCTGAGGAAAATATTTATAAAACACATATCTAAAAGTAATTAGAATAAATAAAAGACTCAAAGCTCAACAGTAAAAAAATTAGAAATTTGTAAAAAAATATAAAGAGACATTTTACCAAAGAGATGATATAGCTACAGATAGATATTAAATGACAGGAAACCTCACTTTTCCTTTAGTAAATACATGTGAGGACTACCGTGATATATCTTACATTCCTATCAAAATGTTGCAAATAAAAATCTCATGGTCCCTTGCCAGCTGCAGCACATGGGAGAATGGGCATAATACCTCACCTGGGCAGCACATTAGAGCTGACCCTGCTGGTGGGGGTCAGGCCTGTGGGCCTGAGAGCAAGAGAGCTGCCCCCTCCCCCTCCCTCGTATGCCATTGGATGGCAAAGGTAANGGAAATATGCCCTCCCACTTCTTGCAACCTGTGACAGGTAGAAGAGCTGATCTGGGAGGTAGGGGTGCATGAGAGTGTAAGAGCTGGCCCTGCCTCTCACCAAGTGCAGCAATCTGGAGAGCAGGATCTGCACCTTGCCTGTGCAAAACAGTAGAGCTGGCCCTGGTGGTGTGCGTGTGAGAGCAGGAGACCCGGCCCTGCTCCTTGCTGTCTGCTTCATTGGGTGAGCTAACTGAGGCAGTGCTGGAACACTCACCCATGTGGTGACAATATGGGAAAGCTGGCGTGCTGACCAACTCAGCTACCACCCAGGCCCAGAACCAGGGCTATGAGTTGGCCCACCCCAACATTCACCTCATCTATGAACTGCTGGAGCATGTGAAGGGGTTGGACCTGCAGATCCAAGGCTACAGCATCTCCCTGACACAAGGCAACNGTAGGATATCTAAGAGGAGTCCCAAAGAGGGACCAGTATCAAGAGTGTATCAGAAACCAGAGGCCTTGGACCAGACTAATGACTCATTGCAATGAACACTTACAAGTAAGGATGTATGGACTAAAGAGTATACTGTGTGACTCACTGGACCACACTACAGCTTCCATGCTGAGATTATTTAAATTTGTTCTTGTTTTTACTTTTGAATTTTGTAGGGTTCTTTTGTGGGGGAGGCTGCAAGGGCAGAGGGTGGAAGTGAGGGGACTGGGAGATGAGTGGGATCAGGATGCATGAAGTGAAATCCACATAGAATCTGTATAAAGTTTAAAAAAAATCTCGTAGCCATACTTAATGCTGGCAAGCCTTTAGAACCTGCATCCCTCATACATTGCTGGGAGTAAATGGCAGTTACAGGAAACTGCTTTGTGTGTTGTTTTGTAAGCCAGAAATGCAATTATCATATGTGTCAACAATTGTACTGATGGGTATTTATTCTAGAAATATTAGAACCTAGGTTCATATAAGACATCAATACTCAGGAATTTGTAAGCTCACATTTAGATCAACTGTGGTAAGTTTCTTCAGGAGAAAGGTAAACCTGCCATTCAGCCATGTATGAAATGCCACTTAGCAAATAAAAGGGAGTGGCTGATAAATGCTTCAGATAGGTGCTGAGTGAGAACCTGGCCCCACAAGTTGAAACTCTTTGTGTATATAATATCCCTACAATGGAAAGTGGTGCAAACTGAAAACAGATTAGTATTGCCAGGACTGTGGAGACTGAAGTGGGAAGGAGTGGTGTATGAATGGAAAGATGGCAGCATGAGGGATCTTCATGTGATAGAAACGCTGTTATCTTCAGTGTCAGTATAAGAATGTGCACCTGCACTGTAATTTCACAAAATCTGTACCATCGCTGCACATGATGCATACCTGCACTGCAGCTGCACACACACACACACACACACACACACACACACACACACACACACTAAGTAAACTGGTCTGGATGACACCTGTAGTATAGTACCAATGTCAGCATCCTGGTTACTGTGGTATTATAGTTCTAAAAGAGGTTATCATTAGAGAAGACTAGATAAAGGAGACAGGAAATCTCTGTGTTNTGTGCAACTGTGTGTCAATCTATAAGATTCTCAAAATCAAAAGCTTAAATTTTGGGGGAAAGTAGCATATGGACTACACCAAACCATAGTTCACATGTAGTCCAGACTCCTAATGTGAGGCCTGATGTAAAGCACTCTGAACTTAATCTTACCTCACTGATTTCTCACTACATGAAGGTGATGAAACATCTTATCATCGAGGTCAGTGTTGTCCCCCAAGTGACCATGTTGACACATCAGCCTATTCCCTATGAGACTGTTGAAAGATCTTTGGGGATTGCTTCCAGGATAAAAATGAGCCTGCCTAGATTTCAGCTAAGCAGTTCTGCGTTAACTCACTTGGGGCAGCATCTCGATGAAGGGGTGGATGTTGGCTGCTTTGGCTGCCCTCACGATCTCATCTTGAGACACGACCCGGCTGTTGTCTCCATAGGCGATGTTCTCGGCAATGCTGCAGTCAAATAGGATGGGCTCTTGGGACACAATGCCAAGTTGGGCTCGGAGCCACTGGACATTGAGTTTCTTTGCTTCTTGACCATCTAGGAACTGAAAAAAACAGAAATCCACAAACTATTAGAGTTTTAAAAGAAAAAGAAAACAATCCTTTGCAAGCAACTGAATCATGTAGATGGTTGTNGCAGTGTGCACCAGCAGCTGTGAGATGCCAAGCCTCATGTCTAATGTCAACAAGCTGAAGAAGGACAGCATGGTCAGCAGAGTGATTCTTAGGAACAGACCTGTCTTGCTGTGGTCTAGACAGTAAAATGAAACCCATTTAACCATGTCTTTCAACATGTCTTTTGTCTCTATGGCCCTCTATTAGGCATCTCTGTGGCATCTGCCTTTAGGATGTCTGCATCAAAATGTGGCACTCAGATCTCCTGTCCCTAGAATGACCTTAACTCCATCTACATGACTCTCTTTGCTCCCTAGAAAAAGAAGAGTAGATCAGTAATATAACCCTAGATTCTGGAAGTTGGTCCCTGTTTCTTTTATTCTGTAAAAGCTGCCAGCCTTAATCTTCCTCCATATTTTTGTGTATGCATGTGTGTATGTACATGATCATGTGTGTCTGTACACATACGTATATGTCTGCACATGCATGTGCTAGAAGTTGATGTTGGGTATCTTCCTCAACCATTTTCTACCTTATTTTTTGAGCCAGGGTCCCTCACTGAACCTGGAACTCACCAATGTGGCTAGACTGGCCGGCCAGTGAGCTTCAGAGGTCCACCCTTCTTTGCCTGCCTAGTGTGGGATTGCAGACAAACACCTCTATGCCAGACTTTTTAAATTTATTATTTCATTAAACTTTTTTGCATACAATATATTTTGATCATATTCTTTCCCTTCCCCAACTCCTCCCAGGCAGCCCATCTCCCTAAATACCCAACTTTATGTGCACACAAGTGTGTAATCTCTCTCTCAAAAAAACAAGCAACAGAAAATGANGATCAAAACACCCAGTAGTAAGACAAAGCAAAACAGAAAGTGCATATACAAAAAAAGCAAAAAACATGGAATCTGTTTTGTGTTGGCCAAGTACTTCCGGGTGTGAGGCAAGTTCTGAGGACTGAATATAAGTCCTCATGCTTGAAAAGCAAGCACTTCACCTACTGAGCCATACCTCTAGCGCCGACTGCTACATTTGTTGACCATATCAGTTAGAGACAGATTTTCACTTGGGGAAGACACCAAATGCCATAATCTATGATAAAAGCCAAATGTGAATGAGCTGGAGTTTAAGGGTCAATGTCAGAGAGCCTAGAGTTCAAGGTTAGAGGAATGAGGCAAAGTAGAAGGCAGTGGGGCAAGAAAATTAGGCACATCCCTGTTCTGAGAGTCTGTGTTAAGCTCATCAAGTGTGCGGCTGACTTTGGGTTTACTCTTCTCTCTCTGAGAGTTGCCAGCTTTCAACTTGCCCTTCNCTTTTCTCCCAACACAGGATAAGAATTCAATGGAAAGCAAAGAAGAGATCACAGAAGCTGAAGCGCTACAAGAGCAAAGCCTTTAGGAGAATGAGTTCTGCTGGTAGTTTTGTTCTTGTTTTGCTTGCTGTGCGTGGAGGATGTGGCCGCCTTCCTGCCTCCAGAAGTTAGCTCAGTTTTGCTTAAGAAGATTGGACTGTGACAAAAGGTCCATCAGAGGCCAGAAATCAATCCTGTACCGGTATTCTTAGTGCAACACTTAAATTTGTGATATTCTTCCCAAATGGTCCCATATATTTATTTGATACAGGTGCCAGTTTAGAGTTTACAGGCTGTGGTCATTACACCAGATAGGATTTTGGACCTTCACTTAACCATTAGTTTGNTCACATAAAATACAATCTTGAATCAATTTACTAAGAAAGTGTGCTCACCACAGTTCCAGCTATAGGGTCGTAGAACCGCTCGAGCAGCTGGACCACTGTGCTCTTCCCGCAGCCACTGCTGCCCACCAGGGCCAGCGTCTGGCCCTTCTTCACCTCCAGGCTCAGCCCCTGAAGCACTGGTACATTGGCCCGGGTGGGATAGTTGAACACGACTTCATTAAATGTCACACTTCCTTCAAACTTATCCTAAAATTTTTACAATATTTTTTATTAAACTGATCTCACAATCATTAGAAATGAAAGTAGTATTTCAAGGAAAGTTTACCAAAGACAATAACAGTGAAACATGAAATGCCTNTTCAGTATAGTGCTGGCACCAGATCACGCTGAGAGCAAGTGCATTATGATAGAAACTGAAGATGAGTGAAAGCTAGACCAAGGTTACCAAAAGATGGGCTATCAAAACACAGTTTCTGATTTGTGAAAAGTAAATACTGAGCCAAGGGCTTAAGAAAGCAGCAGCAGTGTCTAAAGTAGATTATATGCATAGACCTTCCTGTAGAGATGACTAAGCTATTGTCAAAATTACTTTGTTTCAGTAGATCCTCATTTTTCTTTTGTAAAGTTGTATTAAAATTTTAAAATGCCAAAAAAAAGTTGGTGAAATACTAGCCACATAAATATTACAGCTATGCTGCATATATGATAGATCATGTAGTTGTGATCTAGCAGAAAGAAAACCTTTAGGACAAAGCTCTGTCATGTGATCAAAGGAAACTTACAGGCCACAGCCCTTCTCCACTGTNGCTGTCAATCAGAGGCTGTCTTTCAAAAAGGCTGAATAAGTGTGCAGCAGACAGTTTGGCTTTTGCATAGTCTGGAGCAAATGAACTGGCATGTCCTAGAGCCACTGCACCAAACACAATTGCTGAAAACACCCTGGATGGAAGTAGATGTGTTAAAATTAGCTCCATGGCATGTAAAGTCCAAAGACAAACTTTTAACTAATATTTGCATATCTGTTCTTCAACCATCATTTCCCCAAGCCCACATACATTTCCNTGAGATTCCAGTAACAACAAAATCTAGAAGAGAGGCAAGACCCACTGTCCCTGTTTCCTCTGTTCACCTTCCGGCTGTAGGGACTCTGGCTCTGAGAGTTAATGTGACCTTCCACGGGTTTTCACTTTCCTGGAGTGGCTTATAGTAGAATCTGATTTGTAATCTCAACTCATTTTAGTGGCCCTTTTTAAGACTGAAAAAAACTGAAGCCCAAAGTACCAAGGGCTTTGATATAGAGTACTTCATTCCAGTGTGTGGATTTGANAATCCTGCACCAAATGTGATAATAATCACTGAAGTAAATAATTTTTATTAGACATACATTTNCAGACTATTTTATCTAACAGATTCAGAATATACATTCTTAGGAGTTCATAGAGCTCACTCTAAAATAGACCAGTCTTACATTCAAAAGAATTGAAATCTCCTATCTTTTCTGATCACAAAGGAGTGAAAGGAGATGCCAACAATAGAAGACATTTTAGGGAATTTATAAATGCCTGGAGATTGAACAAATGCTTGTAAATGAACAGTTGTTATTGATGAAGTCAGAAAGGAAATACCAAGTTCTGAAACAGATGCAAGTGCAAACCCAGCCTACTACAACTTGTAGGCTGCAGAAAACTAATATAGGAAGACACTTTGTCAGTGAGTGCCAGCATCAAAAGAAGAAAGGTTTCAAATAAACAACCTAAAAATCATCCCAAGACTTAGAGAGGCAAGAACAAGGGCCTAGGGCATGGTTCAGTGGGGGAAAAAAAGCATGTTCCACACAAGGAGAGAACAGACTTCCAAAAATTATCCTCTGACCTCCATACATGTGCTGTGCTGAATACATAATACATCCTCACATACATCCTCACATTCTATCTGTCTCTCCTCTTTCCTCCCCGTCTCCCCTCTCTCTCTCACACATATATACACTATACAATTATAATAAAATAAACAAAAAAGGAAAATCATGAACAAAACAAAGCAAAAATTAGAAGATCAAAAAACAATAAACGGGAAACAAAATCAGTACAAATAATAAATGAAACAGAGTTGGTCCTTCAAGAAAATTAAAGGAAAATATAAAAAAAAAACCTTGAACTAGATTAAGGAAAAAAATAAAGACCCACATAAGTAAAATCAGAGATAAGAAACTACATATTGATCTCATTTTCAATAGCTACAAAAATAAGNAAGTAAATAACATTGGAATAAACTTGACCAAAGAATGGAAAGCTATTGTAATGAAAACACTGATTTTAGAAATTGAAGAGAATAAGAAAAGGAAAATTCTTCCATGTTCATGGATTGGAAGTGTGTTGTGTAATGCTCATATCACCCAAAGCAATCTACAGATTTAACGCAGTCAGTTGCCACCAAAATACTAATGACATTATTCACAGAACTATAAAAAATCTTTAAAATCACATGGAACCATACACACTAGAATACAACTGAGCAAAAGGAATAAAGCATAAAAACAGACACATAAACCAGGAGATACAACAGACACTCTAGAAATAAACCCATGCATCTATATCAAGTAGCTTCTCAACTAAAGCCTAAAACAGACACTAGAAAAAGGGCAACCCCCATAATAAATGATGCAGGCAACCCTGGTGACCACACACACTTGACCTGCCTCTCACCTACTTAAAGGAAGGAGCAGATTTGCCGGACTTTAGTCAGACCTTGCCGTTCCACAGTCAAGGCCATGTTTGGGCTATAGAAAAGTAGCAAGCTACTTAACTTAACCCTATTCTGAGTCTGTGAGCTTCAACAATTTTCTAGTTACATTCATACAACTTTCTCTGCTTACATTCTGTCCCAAAGTGGCTCACGTATACAACCAACCTCATGTTTTGAAATCAACTTCACAAGCTTGATGAATTTTAGAGCACTTGATGATGAAACTCTGCTTGGTGTAGTGACAAGGTAGGATTTCTGTGCCTACTAGGGTGACAGCTCTAGAAAACTAACCCCTTGATCTCATCTTTGGGCAGTGGTTTTTTTTTTTCCCTATGCCACACCTTTTACACAAGCCTATCAAAGCCATATTATAGGATCAGTATAAAATAATCTAAATATTTTTCAAAGCTACTTACAGAATGACATCTCTGAAGCGCATATGTCCATTCACAATGAGGTAAGCACCAAATCTAAAACAGCCAGCATAGGAAAAATACATAAATGCTTGTGAGATGCTAAAAGTGATGCCATAGATGTGTGCCATCCGCACCGAATTCCTGAAAAGTAAATTCATTTGTTCATAATTAATATTCATGACTACTATCCAGCTTCCCTTCCTCCCTGTCTAGCTGAAAGAGCACAGCTTAGCCTGGGCTAAATTTCTGCCTTTTAGGGTATTAGGTTAAGTAGGTAATTCAATGTATTTCTGACTTACACAATGAAATTGTGTAAAGTGAATCTTAAACGGTCTTATTAATAAAAAACTCAGTGCCAGCTATTGAGGTAAATTCTTAATAATCAGAGAGAGAAAACAAGCCACAGCCAACCTCACCTTGCCAAATCCTCAGCTGATCTTGTTTCCTCAGACTGCAGGCTTCTGAGTCCTCACCCAAATGAATCTCAGCTGAACTGCTGCTCAAAGCCTGAAAGCTTAAGAGGCCTTCTAGCTTCTGGTTTCCACACCTTATATACCTTTCTGCTTCCTGCCACTACTTTCTGGGATTAAAGGCATGTGTCTTTCTCAAGCAAAGACATGAGATCTCAGGTGCTGGAATTAAAGGTGTGTGCNACCTTGCCTGGCTGTTTCCAGTGTGGCCTTGAACTCATAGAGATCTGGGTGGATCTCTGCCTCCAGAATGCTAGGATTAAAGGCATGTGTGCCACCATTTTCTGGCCTCTATGTCTATCTAGTGGCTGTTCTGTTCTCTGACCCCAGATAAGTTTTATTAGGGTACACAATATTTTGGGGGACACAATATAATCACTAAAAAATTGTCTCTATCATGAAAAGTTGTTTTGACAACCAAATGCAGTAAACAACATGCCTAGCACATGGTGGTTTTCAAATGATAACTACTATTATATATTATTTAATAATTCAGATATTGAAACTATATTATGTAATAATTATGTCAAAAATATCTAGGATGCCAATGTTAGAAATTATCTAAAAACAACTTATTCACATATTCTTATCTTGTGTCCTGTAACAAGCTACAGTCACATGTTAAACTCATTTCAGTTTCACAAAAGTTGTACAATTGATGTTTGTATAGATGTCATCCAAAGATCTCCAAGCTAGATCCTGCCAGCCCCATACACAACTTGTTTTATACTATTTCTAATTAGAACTGTTGCTACACTTTATAAGATTTCTAAATCCATCCCCAGTAATTTTCTTACTCTTAAACCAGGAAGTACTTGGTGAAGGAAATTCACTGTATTGCTGATTTGGGTGGTGTTACTTGTATACCATGACCATGGTATTATCCTAATTTGGTTGGTATAACCTTTATACTGTGACCATGGTGTTAGGCTGATTCAGGAGATGTCACTTGCATACTGTGACTATGGTGTTGTACTGATTTGGGAGGTGTCACTTGCATACTATGACCATGGTGTTATACTTATTTGGGCATTAACTTGAATACTATGATTACAATGTTACACTTAACACTATGGAGTCATAATATTAAGTTATGGTCTTTAAGTTATGATCAAATTAATAATTTTTTCAACTTTTCATTCTTTGAGGTTAAAAATACACCATAAGATAATAGGGTAATGGTACACATACACATCAAATATCAAATAGATAGAAAATGGTAGCTGTGTGCTCTTTAGCATTATAGAAGTATACACAAGTGAAGAACCAGAACATGATGAGAATTCCAAGGACTCTGGTTCAAATATGCAAGTGTTCAAAACTACTGATTCCATATGGCAAGTATGGTGGCACATCCTTATAATACCAGCATGTGGTAGGCTGTGCAGAAGGATCATGAGTTCAAGGTTAGCCTGGATTGTATAGCAAATTGTAGGTTAGCCTGGGCTATGTTGTAAAATCCTATAAGAAAGAGAGAGAGAGAGAGACAGGGGGTGGGGAAAAGGCTATCCACTGCTGTCCCAGTCTACACATTGTGCTCAATTTTGTCAGTGTGAAGGTGATTTGTTTACAAACCAGGCAATGATGGAGACAGGTAGAAAACAGAATACAGGGAGTTCTCAAATGAGCCAACTATAAACCAATGGAAGAGGCTAGGCTACATGCCTTTTTCTTCAGAACAGGTAGGAGGTGGTTCATGTTTAGAAGACAAGTGAGATACTGTCCTCTGGAATAGAGAAAATAGAACTCAAACTTAAATCAGCCTATATACTCAAGAGAAAAAAGGTTTGGACAACTTCTTCAGAGAATGCTTGTCCTGAGCCACCCAGCTGGGTCACAACACAGTCACTAAGTTTTCGTGCAGACCTCGATACCTCTTGGCCCTCAGAGACTTAACCTCACTATGTTCACAAGAGAAATGAAAATTGAGTCCTGGATCTGGGTGAGATAATTATCAGAGAAAGGTCATTATTGTTCAGAGAATAAATTTTTAATGCTTTTAGGGGACAGCAACACAGCCCTGAGAAAGCAGTAGGTATGCAGCAATCATGTGTTTATTACCTGTAGGGTCCATGCAATTTTTCGACATACATTGATTCAAATTTTCTTTCCTGGGTCAAGGATACAACAGTTCGGATATTTTCTATGGCCTCTGTTGCNATCTAGAACAGAAAGGTCTCCATTAGAATTGCTACTTTTATTTCTGAGAAGAAAAATATCTGTCAGATATACTCTGGGGTCAAGTCAATGAGTCTTAGATTTCTTCAAATAAAAGCAAAAGGCAGAATACATTCTTTAAGACGAGGTCTCTAATAAAACCAGCTCTGGGGTTGTGCAGAGCAGGGCAGCTAAGTCTTGGGATTCTCATGGAGGCGAACAACTGAGGGCCAGAATGGAACATATAGCCCTGCCACCAGGCAGTCACATGATTGACTTCAATCATAACCCTTTAGTGACCTTGTGGGTCTAGAAGATACGATCAAGCAATGGTTTCTAGGGGTCCATTGGAAATGGTGGTCATTTTCACACTGGGCACACCACTTCTTAGACAAGCTGTCTACACACAAGCAGGAAGGAGACTCCAACTGGAAATATGGCCCGTCTTTAAACTGCTATTTAAATGAAAGAAACAGGCCTGATTCTGGTTAGTCAGACTTGATTTCCTGGAGCTGGAGGCAAGTACCTGTTGGGAGGCCCTGTGGATTCAGAGGGGGAGTCATCATTTGGGGAGCAGATCTGAATGCAGATGTTTGAGGAATGAAACAGATGTGCAGGGAGGCTTACAGAGAACACAGCCTGTGGACCTGAGAGACAGATGGAGAGAACAGAGCCTGTGGGCCTGAGAGACAGAGACAGAGAGAACACAGCCTGTGGACCTGAGAGACAGAGACAGAGAGAACACAGCCTGTGGACCTGAGAGACAGAGACAGAGA
>LZPO01075990.1:198415-213818 GCA_001675575.1 Neotoma lepida | reverse complement strand
AGACAAAGACAGACAGAGACAGTGAAACAGAGAGAAATGAAATATTAAAAAAATAAGATGCTTTCATGTGTCCTCGTTCTGATGACCATGATGCTCTTTAGCTAGCCAGATGATTGTTTCCTACTTAGGAGATGGAGGCACCCTTTACCTGGGTGACTGCATCATGGAATAAAAGTCAAGGCTGTTCAAGGTGCTACCAAATTGCTGGTTGACCTACAATCATAATGATACAGTAAATGTATGTCACCTGGTAACAAATACTTTTATGGTGAAAATCATTCAGTGCAGCAAAGCACTTTAGTCCTTATCCGTGCCAAGTCATTATATAATGAAGGGGCATAAGTGGAACAGGGTTCTCCCCATGGCATCTAGCCTTTACATCTCCCTGCAACCTTGCAACAGTCAAATCTAAGTCATAGGAGCCACTGTGAGCCCTTGGCTGGGTGACCTTCAGAGTAGATGGCAGCTCAGTGTGGCCATACCCAGATCTATCCTGCAGATGGTGACTAAGGATTGAGCCTCTGCTTTCTGCAGGTCTCCATTCCTCCAGGGAGTGGGCCTTGTGAGACTTGTGACTCCCTGAAGGAGCACTACTCTCTAACATATGGCAGATCCATAGTGAACAATGCAAGCAACGGAGTTCATGTGTGCGTGACTCTGCTAGGACCTAGCCGCTTCAGCCTGGCTGGCACCCAAAGCCTAGAAATGCCTTGTAGGTGGAAGGACCTAACGACTTTAAGGAGGCCGGGGCGTGGGGCGGGGGAGCGGAGGCCAGGTTCTACTGAGGNTATCAGGCACCAGCTACAGTGGGAGTTAGGCAAAAGCACTGGGACACCCAAGGTCCAAGTCACTCCTCAGCACCTGGACCCTCTAGGCAGTGTCCAGGGTCAAGAAGGCTAAGAAGTTGCTGATACTACAAGGAAGAAATAGGAGGAAAGGAGTAATCAAGTCCAAGGTCTGGTGCTAACCTGCTCACCTTGGCTTGATTTTCCTCTTCCTCCTGTCTCGTTACTTCTCTGGTGTCCTCTATAATCTGTCTTCCATCTCCATCTTCTAACCCCAAGTTGGTCCTCTAGACTGCCCCTCCCTGTGCAGTAAAATATGGTGCACATGTAAAATATACACTAGATTTTAAAGATAGATGATAGAATAATTGAAATATCCCATTAAAGTGCTGATTACATATTGGAACGACACTATCTCAGGTCCTTTGGATTATATACGATTATTAAAATGTCACTGGTTTCTTTACCCCTTTTTGTGTGGATTCTGGAAAAATCTAAAGTGTACTGTGTGTGCCATTATACGTTATCTCTATTGGATGGTACATTCATAGTCCTTTGTTTGGGGTGCCTCCTTTCCATCCATCTGATCAAATTTACTTTTTTTTTCAAGATGGGGTCTCATTATGTAGTCAAGGCTGGTTGTGAACTCTTGATCCTCCTTACCTCAGCCTCCCAAGGGCCGGGAACACAAGTATCCTGTGACTTTTTCTTCAAGGCCTAGCTTAGGTAGTTTTTAGCTATATTTAGAGGAGGGAACGATCAAGCTGAGGAAGGAATTGAATGCTCTATGCCACTGGTAGCTCTCACCTCCATGCTTTCCTGGCTTAACCCAGATGAGTCTTGATTGTATAGAGGAGATACTCACTACCTGGTTCACGACGTGAGGCATAAGAGCAAGTCCAAAGCATGAGCATTTCAGGGAGCTCTATGTCTTGCTCCCAACCTGTCTGTATCCCTGCAAGTGCCCATGACACCTGAAAGGATGTCAAAGTGGAGAGCTGGAGAATGCTTTGCTTCTCAATAAAGCACCATCANTACCCACAGTTTGTAATGTTTCTAATCCAAAGCTGGGTCAGCTGCTGGGTCACCTCTCAGAGCATGGTATTCATGGATGGTTCACTGTTACAGGGGGAAAATTGGAGGCTTCTCTAAATAACTCACACAAACAATGATGGACCTATTGTAACCTGCACGGCACCTCCTCTTTAGCAAAGCTTATGTGAAGTCTGGATTTAGACAAAAGGTGATAGCATATGTTTACAGAAGGATCCAAAATAAGGAGATGGCAGCCAAGAGCGGCACCCCACCTACTGCTTGCAGCATTCTCAGTAGTCCTAGTCCTTTGGTTTGGGATACCTCCTCTCTTTCCATCCATCTGTTCAAATCTAATATGGGTACGGGTACCCAAAAGCCATAAGATGGTGTTGAATTCCCTGGAGCTGGAGTCACTGGTGATCGTGAGCCTCTGGACATGGGTAGTAGGAGCCAAACCTACTTAGCCATCTCTCCAGTCCCTGGCCTTGGCCTCTGATGCTCCTGTCTCAGCTTCTCAATGGCCGGGAAAGCAGGCATCCTGTGACTTGTTCTTCAAGGCCCAGCTTATACCCTGTTTCCTTCCTAAGCCCTCCCCTAATTACTCTGGATTTCCCAGCCTCACTAATAAGCAGTTACATGACTCAGAGCTACNCACACCATATATCTTCATACCCCTCCATCCTGAGTGATTCAGTCCATCTGTGTATTTTCTTTTGGAGCCAGATTCTAAGAGCTGGATGCAAACGACAAGACCATTTGTTCTCATTAGTTACTCATCACCAACAGAAATGCTTCATCCACTCTTACCTTTGGGAGGAAAAATCAGTCTGATGTGAAAAACATTTTTATTATAATTTCTTATGTTTTCAGTGTATGTCTTCATTACAATCATTGGTACAATAAATATAGAAGTGCTAAACAGGCCATCATCNCAGTGGCCTATGGGATGAGAGGCACAGGGACCCAGGGATACTATCACCCCTGGTACTTCCCTCAGGGCTGATCAGGAGGCCTTCAAAGAGTATTGANAGGAAGAGGAATAGAAATATGATTAAGACAGTCAGTGCAGCAAATTCTAGAANGTCTATTAAAGCCATGGATACAGGTTTTACTATAATAGAAGATAGATACTAAAAAACAACAGTGGGACTCGAGTTCTCCAGTTAGAGGCAGAGGAAAGACTGTGCCTCCCCAGTGCCTCCCCTGGGTCCCAGGTGCATGTCCCACCCACCCATACCTTGTGTTGGTTTTCTTCACCTGCCACGTGCCCAGCCCTGTGCCACCCAGGCTCTCCTAGGCACCCACTTTACACCTCACACTGCCGAGTTAAGGAGTATAAGGCAAGCTGTGCATCACACACCAGAGCACTGGTTTCCCTCAGTGGTGGCCAGAATGATTGGGAATATGAAGAAAGCTGCATCTTCAAGATTTAAAGGTTGACAGCGCTGATTCTTGGAGCACTCTTTCTGCCTCCCTGGCTTTGTTTCATCTCAGCCATGAGGATTGAACGAGGACTGAATGTCTGGGCCATGCTGAATGGGAAGAGGGAAGGAGAAATGCCACTGTTTTCACCTCCTAGCACATCTCCTTTCATGACCAGTCTCTGTGCCAGGTATGACGATCTCGCTGTGCTCGCACATAACTTGTCGGTATAGAGTTCTTTGAGACAGTCTTGCTGTCCTGGAGTGCTTTATGCTAGTTTCTGGCTGACAATCCTGGCCCCCTGAATTGTACTTCTTCTTCTTGAGGGTTGTCCTTACTGTGGTGATACCATCAGGCATGTTGGTCGCAAAGCTAGGGTGGCACCNAGACCCCAAGGCTGTCAGAGATCTTGTGTGTATGCACATACACTGCACACACACACACAGCCAAGACCCCATTGGGTCACCTGTAATCTTGCCCAGTGAATTATGTTACAAAGACACCGGGCTTGCCACCATGAAAAGTTGTAATGGTAGAAAAAGATTTTTTATCAAGTCAGAGAAAGGGGTAGAAAGAGAAAGATATAAAAACAAAACGAAACAAAACAAAAAACCTTGTGCTTCAAGANGACATTCCATGCTGTCAAAATGAGGCTAAATCAGAGAACTCCCTGTGAATTGCAAGGAACTAGCCATTAGGGGCTGGTGGCTAAGGCTCCTGTAGAGCCGTGGAGCTGACTGCCCTCTACAGAGTTCTCATCTCTGTGGAAAGAACATGAAGAAGGAATTCAGTATTCTCAGAAACTGTGTGATTAAGGGGGAAGAANAGGNAGAATCTTGGGAACATTCCATTGGTTTTGGTACTTAAATACCAGGACCTTATTTGGTTCTGCACAGATAGCTTCCTGCTTTGATAGTGTGAAAATACATTTTGATTAAACATCATTTAGACTTCTCCACAGCCAGAGGAGTAGACAGTCCTGACACTGAGCTGGCAGTAGGGATATTAGACAAGGTTGAACTGACATTTGGGCAAAAGAGACAAAGCAAAGACAAAATCTTGCTTCTGTCTGTTTCCCATGGGTTCAAAGCAGAGCAGATCACTCCATAAATTACATTACTCCAGGAGAGAGAAAGCAACTCGTTTTCCAGCAATGGAGTGGAGTATAAAGCACAGCTGCCCTCCTGAGGCTAAGTAGGCAGTAACTTAGTTTCTCTTCCACTGTATCTTGATTCTAGTTCTGACTCAAAAGGAAGACTCCTGGACAATGCATGCCTTCCCATTCCCTCTGTTTCCCCTGTCTCTGTCTCCTTTTTATCCTCACTAAGAAATAGAACTTGAGCCTGCATTGCTGTAAGGTTTGGTCAGTGTCTCTAACTCAAAAGACAAGACTGTGGAAATGCCCTAGTACATTATAGTTTTTCTTTCTTTATAATAATTTCATGCTTCCTGTCTCAATTCTTAGACAGGAAGTCTAAGAGGTCAGACTGGAGGGTCTGTCAGGGCAGAAGGAAATCCAAGGAAGACAGCTCCCTGCTGAGGAAGGAAGCTGAGTTTCAAAAGCATTACCTGAGCAAAGGGCACACACTATGGACTGGAAGGTTAGAGAATAACTAGACTGCCCATGGCACTGGGGATGTATCAAGATGAACCCAGGATGGAAGTGGTTTCCAAAACCTAATAGCTCACCAGCAGGTTCAGTTAGTGGCCCAGAATTCTAAATCTTTAGCCATCTCACACAGCTAGAGAAATCCACTGAAAACTCCTGCCCCTAGTTCAGTTCATCCGACTCACTGGCCACCCTGGGGTGGCTGTGACAGCAGAACAGGGGAGGCTCAGCCGGAAGCCTCACAAGATTCTGGGGAAGGGGTTACGGCTGAGCTCGAGAGAACACCTTGAGGTATTTCAAGTGTCCAGAGAGCCAAAGTATGTAGTGTCCAAAGCAAGGTCCTTCCTTGGATGTCTGAGAGTGCCAGGGACCTCAGGCGTGGGCCTCAGTCTCCTTCTTGATGGCTGGTTTATAAATGACTCCCTTGTTGTCACCTTTTTTGCTACAGGAACAATAAGAACACAAGTCTTGTTAGTCAGAAAGGAGAGAGAGGGAGCCAGAGAGCAGCCTGGCTGGGGCATGGAGTAAAGGAGTTTTAGAAGTCCAGATTCCTCTCTGGGGACCTTTCCCAGGTCTGTTGGTCTTGGGAGAGAATGGTGTCACACCGAGCATTAACTAAAACAGGACCTATTTGTTTTCTGTTTTCAAGGCCTGATTATACTAGACCTGCATTCTAAAGCAGGTCTTATTATTACTCCCACTTTAAACTTCTGATGCCATAATTGGAAACCTTNTTTTACATACCAAGAAAAATAAATTGAGTTAGGAAAAGCCAAGCATGGCAATAAAACTATGGGCAAAGGCATTTATAGCTAATATGACTGAGAGATCAGATTTTTCTTCATTTTTCTTTTTGGATTCACAGAAGAAACACCAGATGGAAAGATCTTAGTGCCAAGACAAACACAAATCAGAAGACTTGCCTAAGGTCTCACAGCTAACTAGTAATGGAGCAAGGCTGGTAGAGTCACTGCCACACCTGAGCACAATAACCCTTAAATGACCAGTGTTTGATGCAAGGAGCTAGACACTGGTGTTTGGAGAGCAGCACTCGTAGGATCGTGTGGGTTACACAACAGGAGCTCTTCCTTCTGCAAAGCTGTCTCTCCAGATAGACCAATCCTTATGGGCACATAAGCCACACATTAAGAATGGGAATTCTGAATCCAAACCCACTCACCTCTTCTTCCTTCTGAAGAGCCAAATAGACACTGCCAGAACAATGGAGATGCCAAGAACACCAGCCAGGGCCACTGAAAGGATGATACCTGGTGAGGAGGCAGGGAGCATATGTCACACTCCTCCCTTTTCCTTATCTGATCCCATAGCACATAGGTGTGAGATTATGTCCTAGCTATACAGTTGTTCTCAGAACATTACGGTTTCCCCACCTCTGTTCTCAGATTCTGGCCTCTGGCTTTGTGGGACTGACCGGCTGGAGCAGAGAGGCACCTGCAATTGCAGTGGTCTTCCAGCGGGGGCTCCCAAACTTNCACAAGGATCATCTGAGGATCGCGTCCACAGTGTAGACCTCCCAAAAGGTCAGCCTTCAGAGACTTGGTGTGGTCTATTGGACCTGGGACCCAGGAATCTACATTTTATTTTCAAACATCTCCAGCTCATGCTAATATTTGTGGTCTGTGAACCACACTTGGAGAAACCCTGTGCTACAGAGTGAGATCTCAGTCTACTTTTGCTTGCTGGATGTAAGGTCTCTTGGGACAATTCTATCAATGTTGCCCCCAAATTTCCTTGCAGTCCCAAACAACCAACCCCGTGGTCAAGGTCATGTGACCAGCCACCTGACCTTGGGCTTAGGTATGATTTTAGGCAGTGCCCTCCAACCTTAAGCAACAGAATGTCTTAATGGGATTTCGCATACACATCACAGAGTGATTCAGTCTTTTCATTAGACGAACATTTGATTGGCAGTTCATTTTTTTAATTAGAGAGCAGCTTGAGGGACACCAGAAGCCAAAGCGACAGCAGAGAAGCAGAAAAGATGGGCTGAAAGTATCACAGGCCCAGATCACATGAAAATCACGGGATCACCCAGCTGTAACATGCACACTCAGGAGGCCACATACCCAGACTCAGTCCTGTGTCGGTAAGGAGTCCTACTTCAAAGGGGGGAGAAAAGATTGGAAGTTAATCTACAGCCAGACCATGATGGATCTGACCCGTGCATAGCATAAAACTTTTATTTTTGGTTGGTATTCCAGGGCTTATTCAGATTTTGGGGATGGTCACCCTTGTCTTAGGTTGATGGAGTAGGGGAAATTCCCACCTAGGGATCCATACGGTTTCCTCCTCCATCCCCTGTTCCTTTACCACAGTCACTTTCTTTGCTAAAGNAAGACTTCAGTTTTTAATCACAGTGGCCAAAGAGGCAAAGTGAAAATGGATAAGAATTAGCCTACCGTGGCAAATTTTCTGTTTCTCTGGTACCTGTCTTTCTCAGTAAGGAACCTGCCACCAGCCTTCTCTCTACTCCTACCTACTCTAACATCATGGTTTGTTTTTTTCTTTTTCATTTCTGCTTGGCCCTATTGGATAAACTCCTCTGCTATACCAATCTATCCTCTCTGCTTCATGAGGCTGGGGAATTATGACTTCCCCCAAGGAGGCACTCTTCGAAATAAGTAGGATGAGTTTAGAGTTATAAGTGGGACCCAGTCATCAAAGGTAAAATCACACAGCCCAATAGGAATCTCCAAGGGCACAGTCACCTGTGACTGCATCTTTCTGAATAAACAGAGGACCCCAATCACAACATCCTCCCTGAGTAGCCCCTAGCCTGCCTCCTATAGGTTCTCACTATTCTTCTCTTCCTCTCAGCCAGGCCCTCCATCTAAAGAAGAAGTTTACATACACCCTGTTCTTGTGTACTTCTCTGAAACTTTACAGAACGTGTGTGTGTGTGTGTGTGTGTGTGTGTGTGTGTGTCCCTACCTGCTTTGCTGTCTATTTATGGTGTTTGTTCTAACACTGGAAGCCTGGGTGTGACAGGCTGTGGTAACCCAGTCTGACACACAGAGACAGCCTACACCTGTAAAGCCCACCATAGGAACCAAGACTCTAGGTGAACCCTAGCCAAGTGTGAGGTGCCAGCAGAGGGTAATAATTTACCCTTGGGGCTTTCATCATACAGAGGCACAAGACCTGAGGCTGCAGGGTAAGGTTTTGCTCACCTGCCTTCTCCTATCCTGTGGCCAGAGTCTGGCTGATTCCCCAAGAGCCATAATGCCTGTACCCCTTCCCTACTATCCTGCAATTTCACATCAAGCCTGCCAAGCCTCTGAGATAAGCCTGAGTGGTCCTGGCTGCTGTGAAAGTAAACTGAGTAGACATGAGGAGAGTGTCCCCAAGGATAGGTGGACTGTTCCTGTTCTGACTGGCCACCACCAGTAGTTCATAGCTCTTAAGTAGTTCCCCTGGTCACACTGCCTGCCCAGGCCTCCCTGGAAAACTGAACATAGGGAGCAATGCATGGCTCAAGGTGTACATTGGACAGTTTCCCACTCAGGGAGAATTTTATGCTTCTCAGCAGGTGCTATGTGCTCCCCCTAGCCTGGGGTCCCAGCACAGTATATTTGAGTTTGCTGTTTTATTCTTTTTTATGATACCCAGAGACTTTGCTCATTTCTATCTTAAACAAGCTCTGGCTGTTTCTTCTCTAGCCCTGTGATGAAACACACTTTTGTTCCTCAAGCTCCAGAAGCTCATAGTGCTGANNCAGCCACATTAAGACTGTCACTAGCAAGCCACCTAGCTAGGTTGTCCAAGCTGGACTGTCTCCTTCACAGTCACCATAAACATGTGAGAGTCACGTGGGCCCAAACAGCTGAGCATTCCTACTGCCTGNCTGAAGGAGTTATCTGTGTGCTAAGGTCTTGGGCTGCTGAGCAAAGCCCAGGAAGATCTAGGCCCTAGAGTGATACTTTTCTCCAGAGTGGCCCAGCTTGGTGGCTTCTCTGGAGGAAGAGTCCAGGGTTCCCTTGCTTGCTCTGCAGCAATTTGACAATGGCATAATTGAACCCAATGCTCCAACCCAAGTTTTTCACTCCTAGGTGGACTCTGTCAGGGTCTAAATTGTCTCTCCTTGGAAACAATGATGTGAGCCCAAACAGCANTGAAGACAAACAAAGTTCCAGAAACTGGAATAAGTGAATTTTCAGCTAAGACTTTGATGTTGCAAAAAACAAAGCAGCTAAGGTGCCAAGGAAGAAAAACACTTGGCAAGGGTATCACCATAACAGTTCTACCTCCCCAGGATGCCCGAGGCAGGAAGATGTGGTTAGAATGCCATCCTACCAAGTTAGGCAATACCAACCAAGGACTGCAGAAAAAGACCTTGCTCGGAGGGTTGGAGGCCCACTGAAGAGAAGGCCAAAGCATCTGCTGACTAAAGAGCCAGGGAGCTATGAATGAGACTTTTAGGCNTTAGGGAGAAATGTCGAGATAACTTGAGAACTCGAGCCAGAAAAAGAAGGCAAATATTTCTCAGTAGAGGCTCAGCCAGGTGAGGCTAGTCTCTGGGCAGCTGGAGTACAGGTATCAAAGATGGTGCAGGATGGACTGAACTGGAGAGGTTATGTTCAGCTTAAACAAAGAAATTAGTTGTTTCCAAACAGGGACAATGACATGTAGTTCCTAAAGAAGAATGATGAGACAGATGGGGAAAATGGAGACAGGCTTGCTCTCAGAGGTGGTCCATGACAGCCAGCTGATGAGAACCTAGCAGAAAAGACTCCTGAGATAGATAACTCAAGCTGAGAAGATGGGGAAGGGGNGCTGCTTGCACAGTGCCTCCATAGAGCACTTAGGTACCAGCCAGCGTGAACAGAGATAGGGCAATGTGACACACAAAAGGAAATTGCANACAGGTACAGACAGCTGTATTGTCCAGGAAGGTAGAACATCTGGAGAAGGTCAGGAACTGCTTGACACAAAGGCCCCTTACTACCTGGACTAGCTGGCTCAGGAGCTGCATCTTCCACTGGCGTCTGGCTGCACCGAGGATGCTGGTTAACTGCTTTTGAGGTGTTCTGAAGCCTCAAGTACAAACACAGACAAGTCCAGCCCGAAGAGCGAGCACTCATTTACACATCTTGGAGTACCTGGAACAACAGTCTAGTATTTTCTAGTTCTACATTCAACTCTGTTCGATTGTGGGATTAATCTCTTATTCCAAAGTCCTGTCAAAGCACGGACTGATCTCATAGACAACATGTTATGTAGGATGATATAAACATAGGCCAGTCTTCAGTGGTCTCCAGTCTTATGACGGAAGCCAGGAGAGTTTAGGTTTACCAGGGATTTGATTGCTTATGAACATGACATTGACTTAGAATGATAACAAGTTACCCTTATTGTGTGATGCTATAAGCCATAGAGTCAAGTGACTGCAGTGCTGGTATTCTTTTCCAATTGTACTTGGCTTAGGCAAATGCCCTCAGTGACCAAGCACACAATGCTGCTGTCTTTGGAGGGTATTTTTAACCAGGCAATGTTTTTCAACCCTGTACAATCCAGTGAGGGAAAANCTTCTACAAAGAAATCTGCCAAAGAGGCACCACTAGACAGATTATAAAGTAGCTAGCTTATAAAACTGTGATAGAAACTGAGGGCTTTGTCTCCCAGATTGTAAGCATGCCTGCCACACTGTTCTGAACCAGGTGTCATGCCAGCTCTTTGAGTTNCATTCAGTGGTCCAGGCTGTCAGGGCTTAAAGGGTGATGCCTAATAGGGTGGGGGGCTTATGTCCCTGTCAGCTCAGAGCAACAAAAAGTGTGACATCAGTTGTCAACTTCCTCCAGGCCTTTAAAACTCAGTTGCAAGTTCTAGTCTTGAATTTCCCTTACATATGGTTTTATTTTAACATTGTTGGAAAACTTAGAATAGAGAAAAGTAAGACTTGAAATTTGACAACTGGCCAGGCATATTGTAAGCCATTCTAGAGAGAAGATACTGGGGAGGAAAGGGAAAAAGAAATGGTCAGTTACATTCTTTGAGCAAGCTTATAACATACACTGGGCACGGTGCCAGGAATAAAGAATGAATGAGACATGAGACATCAGGCATCCTTTCCTTAAGGATGTAAGTATATAGTGTATAATATTCTTTATCTATCTATCTATCTATCTATCTATCTATCTATCTATCTATCTATCTATCTACCTACCTATATCTGGTTTTACTGTATTGTAATAAGTAATTACTTGGTTATATGCCACATACTACAATAGAGTTGAATAAGTCAACTGAAAGAGGTTGATAAGCCACCTCCAGGGTAATAGGGAGGGCTTCTGAGAGAATGTGATTAAAAGTCTTAAAAGAACTTTGAGAATGAGAGAGAGCCATTCTAGTCAAATGGGATAGTGTATGAGCCTTCCCTGTTTTAGGAGGCCCTGGAGTTTGGGGGGCTGAGGTTGAGAGGACAGGGATGGCATCCACAGAAAGCTGACATAGGAGGATCAGCTGGGGCCGCCCCAGGAATGAGTCCATCCTTATGCCCTGTCTCTTATACACATCTAGATGCCTTATAGTGCACAGCTAGGACCATGCTAGGGAAACTCGTGGTTTGTTGAGGGGACTGGGACTTCACTTCTTAGTACATTTGATGATTGCTGCTGACAGTTCAGACCCCAGATCCAGGTCTGGGAATCTGAAGGTAGGAACTTCTCTGGTTTCCCATTGGATGCCTTGGAAGAATTGATGATACTCTTCCATCGAATAGCTTTTATTTATAAATAGAAAGTTGAAGAAACACAAGGTCAATAACCACGGCATAAAGTTCTAGTCTCAAAAATTAGTCAGCCATCTTAGCTGGGTAAAATTTCTCTCTTTTGAAACTTTTTCTAAAGCTACGCAGGTCTCTCCAGGATNAGCAGGTTCTAATTATGTTACTGTGCAAATGGCCATTGGTTAGAGCCCTTGCCCTCCATGTCCAGCAAGCTCAATAGTACAGCACACTTGCTCANCTAAATGCCCCTCAGCTCGCCCTAGATCCCTGTGAGTGACATGCANTTCCTCAGAGCAGGCCCACTAAAGACATGATTATAGAAACTTTTTGGCCTTTTTCTGTCTCTCCAGTTTCCCTGCCCCTAACATGCTTAAAAGGAAATAGACAATATTAGTATTTAAGTTTGATAGACCCTTGCCTTACTATCCATCACTATTTGGATTCAGAATTGGGGTCATGACTGGGAAGAAATTAACCCACTTCTGGCCCTTGGCCTGTGCTCTTTCCAGTATCCTCGCTTAGGGTACCTGGCTTTCAGGAAACCTGAACTGACTTTAGATAAGTCTCCTCTCTAGCACCCCACCTTGAAGGCAAGCTCAAGCCTTCCTTGGAAGAGGACATTTTCCAGAGCCCCTGCAGGACCTACAGCTTTCCATCTGGAGATGGGACTTTAAGCCATCAAAACAGCCACCAAGTGAGAAATTCTCANACAGATNGGAAGAAGACAAGGGATGATGAGGGCCCTGAGGAAAAGTGCTGGGATGAAGGGGTCTGTAGACTTTCCCAAAGGAAGCCTAGGTCTCTCTCTTGCCGCTTCTCCTAGCCTTACTCAATTATTTCAGAAGAATATTTACTTAAGTTCTAAAGGGCTATGGGAACAAGGCTTCTCTTGGGTTAGTTAGGTTGGGATCATCATCACAAGACTCAAGTTTTCATGACATAATACAATACAGACTAGAGATGGTTCCGTGGTTAAGAACACTGGTTGATTTTCCAGAGGAGCTGGGTTTGATTCCCAACACCCACAGTGTTGGAAATGGTGGCTCACAACTGTCTGTAAATACAGTTCAATGGAATCCAACACCCTACTCTGATCTCCTGGGGCACCAGTCATGCACATGATATACAGACATACATGCAGANAAAATACCTATAGACATATAAAATAAAAATAAAAATTTAATTAAAAAAATAAAGATCAGAGCATGTGATATTCAACTTTAGAATCCTATACTAATGGGGGGAAAACCAGTCCTAAGCCTACAAAGTCACTGACCAATCCCTGGGATAGCAGTTCACAGTGGGGCCATTTTGCTTCGTCTCCCCTAGAGAACTGGGCAATGTCTAGAGATACTTTTTGAATATCACAAGTGGACACATGCCACTGGCATCTAATAGGTAAAGATGAGGGACACCTGCTAATGCTATGGGGCACAGGGAGGCCCTCACTATAAGACTTATCCTGCCCCATGTGTCAATAGTGCCAGAGTTGAGAAACCCCTCTCTAGGGCTACATCAAGCTAAAGTACAAGCCCCTTCCAGGTGGGAAGCATGTTCTGGGCTTCTTTTATAAGTCTGTTCTAGGAAAATAGCAGTTAAGTGGTTCAGTCCTATTTGTTTCAATTTGATTAAATCTTAGAACACACACACACACACACACTCACACACACACACACACACCCTTGCATTTTCTCTCCTAGAGATTTCCTTTACTTTCTTTTCCTGGAAGAATGTTTGGATTCCTTAGCTCTCATTAACTTCCAAAGGAACCTTCATAAAACAGACCCTAATTATAAATGGGCCTCCATGGAAGAGTCTGCAAAGAGCTGAACCCANATCCCTCAGGGGTCATGTGGACAAACAGGCTCATGCTATAAACCTGAAACTGTGTGTTAGCCAGACCTGCCCCGGGTTGGCTGTGAGAGGCCCTTGTGAATTCAGGCACCTATGGGCAGAAGAGGGAAGGAGCTGAGCTTCCTAGGGGCTGCTTCTTCACCTTGCCTCAGGAAGTAGCCTTGTTTGCTGCCTATGTTTTGGAGTATGAGGAAAGGAGTACTTTGGCCAAGTTTCTATAATCAGTGTCTAAGTGAACAAGTTTGCCTTGAACTGCTGCAGATTCTCCAAGGAGAAAGCCTCGCCTCGCCTCATNGAAGCAGCATCTCTGACCAAGCCGTGCGGGAGGGTCTGTGGCAAAGCTACATTTGGACTTTGATCTTGATGTCCTAAGCCAAGGATTAGTCTTCAAGCTTCTGTCTAGAGCCTTCTCAGTCTACTCCAGCCAGACTTGCAGGATCTACCAAAGCACTCAGCGACAAAGCTGCCTGTATGGTCCAGTCTANAAGCAGCTANTTAGACCTGAGCCCATCTAAGAAGACGGCTAATGAGCGCCAATGCCACAGTCCATCGGTACAAGTGGGGATTACTTTTAGTTGTCATAATCAAATTCCTGCACGGTTTCTTCTGATCCTCTGTAACTGCCCCCAAACACTGACCCTGCAATGTAAAGTTAGGATTGGCAATTATTAGTATCCATTTTGAATCATANTATGTTGGCACTGAAAGGATGTCAGAGTAGGTCTCCTGTGGCCAAGGAAACCAAGGCCAAAGAAGGGTATGCTTTGTTCATATCATACAGTCAGGAGAAAACAAAGCAATGCATTGAATCNAGGTCCCCTGATTTCAGGGAAAGCATCTGCTACCCTCTTTCCAGGTACACATACAGACTAGCTTAGAAAGCAGCTCTTATAGCCCTTGAACCATAAGCAAAATCTTGCCTGATCCATGTGGACTATGGTCCTCACCTCTAGGCTTTTAAATTTAAGAACTGAAGTATCCATACACAGTAGGATGCCTCACATCTATAACTTCAACCTCTTAAGAGGCTGAGGCAGGAGAACCACAGAGGCCAGCCTGGACCTACGTAGTGGGTTGCAAGGCAGCCTGAAATATAGGAGACCTTGTCTCAAGAACACAGAGAACTGAAGCACCTTCATTCAATTCTACATACTTCATAGTCCACTTAGAAGAATAGGGAAGGAGAGTGCTGTGTCCATAATGGAGAGCAAATGAGAACATCCCAGGCATTCAAATCATTCCCTAGAAAACCGCTGACTTGTCACTGGCTTACACATTCTCAGGTTATAGGAAGGGCCATTCTGTTCCAAGATTGTGTTTCAGACCCAGAAACTGAAGAGAAGGGGAATGACCTTAATTGAGTGATATCTGGAGAGAACACAAGGCACAGATCTTCGGGCATGAGGATAACCCACAGAGCTAGCCTACAGACATAATGCTGGCCATGTCAATGGGTCAGTTCAGAAGGGCCGATTTCTAATGCCTCTGGGAAGGGCTTCGAAATGCAGTCTTCACTGGCTCATGACTAAACTGAGCAGATGACAATTATAATCTCACACAGTAAAGGAGCAACAATTAAAAAGCATCAGGTGAGATGAAGGGCATGGCTCCTCTAACAGGTGGGCTTATGTATTGTTTTAAAATATGAACACCTGGCCCTATTGAGCTGTGAGTGACATAAGGAGATGATGGAGGCGCTTCTGCAGATCAGCACTGCTTCTGACTGTCCAAGATTCCCAGATTTGGCAAAGCTCAGGAACGCATGGTGAGAAAGTTACCTCAGAGGTTTGAAGGTGGGTGTGGATGGCATGAGTTCTCCTTATGCCCCATCACCACTTTCAGTGTACTGATGGAGGCACTGAGCAAGTGAAACGCTCATTTTCTCCTAGTCATCACAGCTACAGACTTAGAAGGAATAATGAGTTCCTAGCAGTTGGAATACACCAAACTATT
>LZPO01075990.1:187700-198330 GCA_001675575.1 Neotoma lepida | reverse complement strand
AAGCTGTGAACCAGAATGCTATCTTGCTAGTGGGTCCTGCTACATTAGACTTTGAGCAGATGTGGCCATGAACATGGGTTATGTCCTTGACCTTACAAAGAAACATCTATGGATGCTTGTAGTATGTAATCACCTCCTTCGGCCTAGGGCAGGGCATATGTAGCCCTTGATGCCAAGAGTCTAGGGTGGAAAGTTAGAAGTCTCTCCTTGTGCAAAGGATTCCAATGTGTCTTAGAATGAGGAATCATTCTTTAGAGCAGAGAAGTAAGTCCCCAAGAACATCTCATCCCCATCTGTAGGTGACTCCCAGACTTAAGGGCTCTGGTCTGTGTACCTCAAGGTCCTGGGCTTCTCTCTAAGGACTGGAGCAAGTGGAAAACACTGAAGGGACACTGCAGTAGCCCCCACACCAAAGTTCTGGATGTGCTCTGGTTCCTTGGCAGCCAAGGGACCCTTAGCCAGTCTCCTAAGGACATTGTTTCCTTGGTAGGAAACACACTTCTGGTAGCACACTGCTACCTCTCCCTTCCCCCAGCACCTTCCTCACCTTGTCGGAAGGAGATATACACCAGCCTCTCATCAAACTTCTGGACCTGCCGGAAGTTGTTGACCATTTCTCTCGGGGAAGGATCGTCCATGTGTGTGAAATACAGAGCTGTCTCCAAAGCCAGCAGCTGAGGGGGAAAGTGGAAACAGGTCTCATGAGCAGATAATGCTCGCTGGCCTGGCCTCCTGGAGAGAGGATTGGGGAGAAGCTTCTGGAATCAGCCCATGAGGTGCTTGGCAGGAAGTATTTGAAAGCAATGGGAAAGCCAGAGAACTACTTCTCCATCCTGAGGTCTCACTAACTAGCGACTGCTGGGTTGGGCTGGGTCCTTCCTGCTGTCAGGGTTCCCGGTGACCCCAGGATCTGCCCCCAATGAAGGGAAAGCTGAAGAGAAGGACTCCTTAGCCTCTCATCAAGACCACATTCCTTTCATGACCTTGAATTGGAACCCAACTCTTAGAGCAATGGGGGCTGGGCTTGTTTTTTAGAGTCAAATCAGAATAAAAGACAGAGGGAAGAGGCCCGCTGGTGATCTGACTGCAGGCTCACTGGCTTTTCACACCCCCACGAATATGATACAATCTGTTTCTATGGCAGCTTCTGGGTTAGGCTGTGGCTGCTTCCCCACACATTTTACCTCTGATTCAGCTCATCCCCTCTCCTGTCCACCCACCAGCTGCCATTTGTCGAGGTTTCTCAGTTCAGATGCTTGTAGTAAAGAGCAGCAGTTTGACAGAGAGGGCTGGCTAGAACGGCTGGGGTGGGGGTGATTATTATGCAGCACCATCCAACCTTCTCCCCACTTTCCTTCTTCACGCTTGTAGGCTGTGGGGTAGCAGGATGAGCAGTGACTCAACCCAGAAGACAGGTGATCCAGAGAACTTCTAACCCTGACTTTCAACATGAATCATTGCACTTCTAGACTGCGAGCTCCAAGGGCAGTGACCCTCTCACCATTGCAATCCCAGGGCCTGTGTGTTAACCTGATGTGATCTTTATTCTGCCCCACCAAAGGANCCAGGCTCTTGCACCTGGACAGCAAATGCCACCCAGCCACTGAGGAGTATGTTAGCAAACTCAGCTTTGCAGCTTTCTTTAATGAACTGTGGGAAGTCTGTCCATTTTCCTAGCTTGATGTTTAACTCCTCTTTGAGCTTAGTCTGTAATTCCTACAGCATTTCAGTGGCAGGTCACTGGAGAGGTTCTGAAGAGTTGCTAATGGATCTCGGAGGAAATCAAGTCATTGATTAGAACAGCTTATGGCAGGGAACAAGATGCTGTACAGTCTCCGACTTGTTACCTGATCCTGGGAAATCTGCACAGGGTTTCGGAAAACTGTCCAGAGCACAGTAGGGTAGCAAGGAGGTGTAGTCAGGGACCCTTCATAGCGGTAGTACTCGCCAGGGTTCTCAGGCAGAAGTTCTTCAATGTTGAAGCCTGGGATGAGCACTTGTTGGCCTGGAGAGAAATATTGGGAGTGAGGGTATCAGCTACCTCCTGATAGGAGAGGCATAAGCATGGTAACTGAGCTTAAATACTCACATTCAGGCACAGTGAATGTGCTCTTTTCTGGGCCGCTTGACCCAGTGTCACAACACTGCCNGGTAACCTGCTGCTCTCAATGTGGGGAGCACAGACAGCACCCACCCCTCAGGNTGTTGTTATTCTTAAGGTGACACAGGTATGACCACATCCTGGGTAANGGTGAATAACTAAGTAGCCAAGTACCCCTCACCTTTGTACTTAACATGTTGAAGATGACTGAAGATCTTGTCATAGGACGGATTGATGGAGCCTATCTGCAACAGAGACAAGGCAGATTGAGCTGGGACAGAATAGGCTCAGCTTGCATTGACAGTTACTATCAGCAGGCTGGNCTGGAGGCCTTCCCTGAGGATCTGCCTTACAAAGAAAATTCTGACTCATCACCAGATTGTTGAGAGTTAATATAGTGGTCTGGAGCTTTGGCATCAAATGATATCTAGTTTTCAGCTTAAGACACCAGGTTTGAGTATCCCAGTATATGGGGTGTGTTCCTGGTTATCTGATATGAGCCCAAAGANTATACCAATCCATTTAACCTAGAACTTAACAGAGCTTTAAGTTCACAAAAGCCAAGACAGATAGGTAAGCACATTGGGAAATGGGAACATATTGCCTCATTGGGGGAAAACAAAGCAAGCTGATCATTCCCCACCCCCGCTCCCAGTTTTTGAGATAAAATCTTGATATGTAGCCCATGCTGACTTCAAATTCTCAACAATCCTCCTGTCTCAGCCTCCACCCTGCTGGGATTACAGGCATCCACCACCATACCAGGCTCCATTCTTGTTTCCCAATATTAAATAATTCATTCCAGAATNAATTAAATAATTCATTCCAGAATGGAGTTTGGAAGCTAGGTGTTGTATCAGTGACNGACACATCTGATAGTGCAGCATAAGGATCCCTGTACCCCACAGGCCCTCCCCAGCCAGGTGACCTCATATCATACAACGGGGCTGGAGACANGGNGCTGATATTTTCATTGTCACAAAAGCTATGTCTGTTTCAGCTGCCTAGATATAGAAAAGGCTTCCTCTGAGAAAAGAGAGAATGAGNAACAGCCCTGCTCTAGAGGCAATGCAGGGCCATCCAGGAGCAGCTCACTACCGATTGCTGTGCACAGAGCACATGCCTAGTCCTGGTACCATCCCTGCTACAGACTTCATGAAGGAAGCCCTTTGACCAACTCGTACCTCAATGAGAACAGCAAGGACAGCGAGGCCTTCTGACTTGTCCTTGGCGGTGCTGAAGTTGGGGTACAGGTCTGAGTTATANTGGACAATGTGCAGCTGCAATAGGAAAGAAGGTACCCATGAGGGGACAAGTGACTCACAGGAACCTTTTGTTTCTGCAGAAGGCTTGAATCCAGCTAGAAAGACAGACATCTGTCCCTCCTCTCCCCAACAGAACTGATCCCTCACTCTTAGCATCATCCCCAGCTTTCCCCTTTCCCAAGTCCTCTCCAATCTGTAAACCAGGGCACATCCTATCTAATTCATGGGATCTCTAGTGTCTGATAAGGCGCCTGTAAAGTAGCAGAGGTACAATAGACATGAATGAATGAATGAATGGGTTTTTATATTAACCATGAGAAGACTTTGGTACTTTGGAGCTCTTCTCNCTTCTGGTTTTTTTTTTCTGGAGCCTGGGGCCAAGTGGTCTCCTNTAATTTGACATCTCTGTACTTGATCTGGAAGCAGTAGGGGTGGGGCAGAAAACCAGTTGCCAGCTACAACTTTAATCATAATTGATAATGCANGAAACACTGGCGTTTATCCCTCAGGCAGACAGAATCACAGCATGGCTTTTACCAGCTGGGTTTACCAGTCAGATTTTCAGAGTCTATAAAACAAAATGACATTCCACAAATGTAGACTTTCATCTTCTCAAAATAAAATTCTAAATGGTGGAGTTTTTAATCAGATCAGGAAGCTTTTGAGAAATCCTAGATTTGGAAAGTGTAGACACATATTACGACACTTGTTATTATAAATTCTGGTGATGCTTAATCTGACTTTTAATCCTAAAGATAGTATCACCTANCTTTCAGAAAAAATTTATAGTGGATAGCTCTAAATGCAAAACACACGCACTTTTATTGATATTATTGCATATTGAAATCTTTATCTCAATTTCTTTTTCCTATTCACTTATCATCTCCCTTTCTGAAAGAAATTCAGCATAAGGTCTATTTTTAATGCCATTACNTAGCTGTTTTGCTGTTTTTCATTTTATTTTATTTTTTTATGTGTATGGATGTTTTGCCTGCATGTATATCTGTGTACCATGCACATGCCTGGNTCCAGTGGAAGTCAGAAGAGAGGCATTGGTTGCAGTTACAGATGGTTGTGAAATGCCGGGTGAGGGAATAGAACCAGGGTCATTTGGGGTAGTGGGCAGAGTCTTACTTGTATAACTTAAGCTAGCCTTGAGCTTGAACTCCTCCTGCCTCAGCCTCTTGAGTGCTAGGATTACAGGCACGCACCACCACATCTGCCTTTCATGTTAGTTCTTGTAAGTTATCTTCTGTTAAGGCTTCCTCNGGNGCTCTTGCTTCAACATCTTTCCCATAAAGGATGGCCCCACCACGTGGCCCACACCATCTTAGAATGAAGACACAGAGTAGACTTCTATTTGTGTAAATTACCCAAGATCGTTATTGCTTGACCTTTGACCCTGTGGTCTGCTTCAGCTCTTAACATTTTCAGACTAATAAAAAAGAGGTTGAAAACTAACCTGTAGTGGGTAGCTGTTCCAGCTTTGACCTGGAAGCACTANCCCTAGTGAGACTTCTGGTAACTGCCACACCTACCTATGACCTGCCCCTGGGGCAGGGCCGAGACGGGANACTTTAAGACCAGATGTGCCGGCCCTCTTGGTTCCTTGTGATCCTGGATGCNGGATAGCAGACTGAGTCAGAGTTCTGCTGGACTGCACCTCACCTCTCCCNGATCCTGTAACCAACCCCTTTACTGGCTGTAAGTTACCCTAAAATAAACCTCCTTTTAACTACATGGAGTTGCCTTGTTAAATCCCCACTTTACTAACCTAGGTCTGNGGGCATTCCCTGGTGAGGGTGGGGCTTCAGAAAGTCTTCTGTAGTCGCCACCCAGCAGAAGAACCATGGCTTCAAAGAGACTCTCTATAGAGAATCTGCCTGATGTTTTTTTCTCTAGTATTAGCAATTNTGGCCTATTTTTACTGGGCTTTGTCTGATGATNAGCTTAAGAGCAGAGAACACAATAATTAGTAATAGTCTCTAAAANTTTTATTTTTATTTTAACTAGGNATGGTGGCACATGCCTTCAATCCCAGCACNCAAGAGGCAGAAGCAGGAGGATTTCTGTGAATTCAAGGCCAGCCTGGTCTACATAGTAAGATCCAGGCCAGTGAGGGCTACATAGTAAAATTTTGTCTCAAATGTTAAAAAGATTTTAGTGTGTGTGTGTGTGTGTGTGTGTGTGTGTGTGTGTGTGTACATGTGCACACATGTAAATGCAGTATCTGAGGAGGCCAGAAAAAAACATCAGATCCACTAAAGGTAGAGTTATAGGTAGTTGTCAGCTCCCAAAATGGGTTTTGGGAACCAAACTCAGGTCCTCTGTAAGAGCAGTATGCTCTCTTAATTGCTGAGCCATCTCTCCAGCACCCNNGAAATATTTTTAAGTGCTTAAACTCTCCAAACCTACATCCTAGCTGCCACTTTATTCTCCCAGGGGGAAGCAGAAGCNTCAACATTGCAATTAGCTTGCAAGAAATTGCAGTTCTTGAGCTCCAGGAAAGGAAGGGTCTGCTCTGAAATACGTGCACCTCCAGTCATACTGTTCCATTGGGCCAGAATCACATCCCTTCCACACTGGTAACAGACCTATAATTAGGCTGAGACATTAAGCAGTTCAGCAGTTGTGAACAGTGGAGAGAATGGTTGTATCATTATTTAGCATGGGATCTGCTGGCTGACCAGCAACATTTATCTCCTCCTATCTACTTCCCTGTATAGACTCAGCCATATCCCCGACTCAGAACTTGGAGTAGAAGAACTCAAGACCCCTCACCATCCCACCCCATCACATGCCACCAGTGGTACAGCAACAACATTCTGCCTCTCTTCTTATTCCCTTTGGTANTTTAGATTAGAATCTCAAGGAGACATGACACAGTGCTGTGCCCACATCCCAAACCATTTTCANAGAATCTCTGATCATAGTGATGCCCTGCACATCTTAATGCCAGTCACCCCTTAATCTATGGCAAACTACAAGNTGGTCCTGGATCAGTGTCCTCATATTCCCAAGTACAGTTCACGGCTAAGAGGANGAAGGATGACNTGGGAGAGACATTTGTAAGCAGCNTGATGTGTGAAGACTGTAAAGCAGGGAGGAGCAATGAGCTGGGATGGCCAGGCGANCTGTGAGGTNGTCATCTGCACAAAGCAGGAGGATGTCTAGAAAAGGGCCACACGCATCCCACCACGCCATCTGCAAGCCTGGCCTTCTCAACAGCATCACACAGTAAAAGGAACAGGCAAACCCAGTATGCCCCAGCAAAGGAAGGGACAAAGACACCCGGATAAATGCAGGGCAGTGAGACCTGTCTCCTAGACTTCTCTTCTAGGAGGGTGGTGGGGACAAAGACTTCGAAGGCTGCTCTATCCCAATGGCCACAAAGAGGGGAGCCTGTGCCAGGCACTCTCTATCAGACTGGCCGTTCACTCACCTCAGCGGCAAAGTGCTTCCCACTCACGGTGTGTTCAGAGCCGTGGGGGTCATTGCGGTTCCCCCAATGCAAATGCAGCTGCTCCGCCCTGTAGTGGTGGGGCTGGAGGCCCTGGATGTACATGTCCGAGTTCAGATTCAGTCTCACTGTGAGGAATGGAGGAGCAGCCTTTAGAGCCCTGGCCAGCCCAGTCCTAGCCAGCCGAGCCCTGCTAGAGAGCAGGCAGACAGACAACCCCTGCACAGGTACAAGTGGCTGCAAGGAGGCTGCATGAACCAGAGCAATAATGCCTGCAGCTCAGAGACCTGGTGTCTTTCCCCCAGTGCAAGGTCAGAGGCACCAGCACCTTCATGGATCTCCCTGGAAAGCATCAACTCTTCNCCANCGATGGTTGTTTCTTTACCTACCCGTGCATCAGGCTCCTGTCTATGAGAACAGAACTGTCAGTGAAGAACTTCCCAAGTTGGAAAATTATATTCCAATGGCAATTGCTATTTAAGAAGCTCTTACTATACAACAGACTCTGATGTATCCAATCTCGAGTGTTCACTGAACAGGTCAATGGGTCCCTCTTCCAAATGACAACTCAAGGAAGTTAAAATTCTTACCCAGTCTGATGGCTCATTAGTATCTGTGATGGCTAGTTTTGGTTGTCAGCTTAATTACATCTGGAGTCAACTACAACCCAAGCAGCTGGGCACTCTTGTGAGGATTTTCTTGGTTGGATTATTAGAGGTGGAAAGACTTACTCTAAACCTGGGCTCATGCGCTCTCTCTCTCTCTCTCTCTCTCTCTCTCTCTGTGTGTGTGTGTGTGTGTGTGTGTGTGTGTGTGTGTGTGTGTGTGTAGCAAAGTTATGATTCAAACCCAGTCTGTCCGACTAAACCCCAAGTGTCCACCCTCAGCAACTGAATTGCTGGTGCCTTGGATAGTTTGTGANGACTCAGAATTCACCCTGGCAGCTTAGCCAATGGACCAATGGGATCAGACTTATCTCTTCCCTCTCCCTCTCACAAGAGATGGGCTTCTGAAATGTGCTGCCCAGGAAGAATCACTGGAGCCAGGACTTGTAGCTCACATACACTGGTACACAAGACAGTGGGCCAGGCATCCCTCACAGACTCCTCCAAGCCCATCTCCAGAGTGCCTCAGAGGAGCCCCTCCCAGCCAGATGGAAGAGTCAGGCCAGGGAGTCAACAGGNCCTCNGACCTGCTCTCAGGGTCTCCAAGGTCTCCCCCTTACCTGAATGGCCATCATTGGTCAGGTTCAACAGCTTTTCAGCAGATACATTGTAACCTTGGAACTGTAGAGGTGCGAGGCTGGCATCATACTGGAGGATGTCGCTATGTAGGTCTATCGGGGACTGCAGGAGGCCCCCACACGATGGGTACTTCTTGGACCAGTTCTTTTCCCCAGCAGGACCTAGAAGGAAAGATCCAAGCTCAAGCTCAGTTTTCCACAAGAAATTCTCCTCACCTTCTGATCTCTGTTTATACAACAGTNCCTCTTTATTCCCTTGTCTTTCCATAGACAACCACACTATTCTACATGAGACAAGTATTATGTACTGGTCCCTTGGCATCCTGTGGACTTCATCTGAGAGTGGGGAGAATCAGAAGAAAGACTTGACACCTTTGCTCATTGTAGCTGCTATGAGGGAGAAGAGTTGGCCCTAGTTTTGAGGTAAACTGTTCAAGACCTGGAGATACCAGCTTATAGAATCAGGTCCAGCAAACACCTCAAAGCCATCTGCCATTGAAGCGCTGTGGAGGATGAAAGACTAGAGTAGCCCAGGCCGGAAAGTAGGGTCCCACACAGCCTCCACTTTATTCCCATGTTAACATAATACATATCCTCCCTACACAAAGACTAGTGACACCCAGCAATTTACCATCTGCTTGTGGAGCACCTGCTATGTGCCAGGAATTACTCTAGGTCTTGAGGCCACCAANCTGGATACTACAGGGACATCCAAGTAGGTATTCTAGTGGGAGAAATTAGATTAAGCTGCCAAACTGTGTCAGGTGATNNAATTGATGTCTGACTGACCATAGCTCAAGTAGGTCTTTGAGGCTGNTAGATTCACAGTGTGGTGTTCCTGATAGGAAACCCGGGGATACAGACTCCTGATACCCACATCTAGAGTGCGGGATGCAATCCCAAAGGGATGCTTGAAAAATATTGAGTAATTATAGGCCTGGGATCACAAAGCCAAGTACAGCAGGGTTTTAACTGGAGGGAAACCTGGTAATACTACAGTCTAATTATTGTAATAAAATTGACAAGCCCTCAGTGAGGAGAAACAGGCTTAAAANTGAAAATAATCCAGGGCTCATGCTCCTTGCTGAACACTGGCTAGCAGTCACTCCTCTGTGAATGAAAACAAAGATCCCATGTTCAGATAAACCAGTGGTTTTCAGCCTGTGGGTTGGCGACCCCTGGGATCAAACAACTCTTTCACAGGGGTCNCCTAAGACTATTGGAAAGCACAGATATTTATATTACAATTCATAGCAATAACAAAATTACAGTTATGAAGTATCAATGAAAATAATTTTGTGGTTGGGGGTCAGCACAACATGAGGGATTATGTTAAAGGGGAACAGCATTAGGAAGGTTGAGAACCACTGAAAACTATGTTACTCCCACAGGGAAAAATCTCGAAAGAATGTAAATCTGTGTTTAAAAGATTATCTTCCATGGTAATTAAATGGATTTTCAAGCTACTGGCAGACATTTCCTCCAAAATAACTGAGGTTTTGGGAGGCTATAAGGAGGAGATCGTGTAAATTGTGTCCTACATAGTCATTATTAGAAGTTAGAGCCATGNTAGATATTTGGGGGCGAGAGAAATAAGCATGTTAAAGATAGCAGAGTCAGTGTGGCCAAGGCCTTCGGTAGAAAATGAGGCGGGAACGTGGAATGCCCAGACAACAAGCCTGCAGCACACCTATCCCACCGCCTTGGCGAGTGGCCACAGCCAGGTCATTTCCCTCCTGGAGCTGCTGCNGCCTTGGTAAAAATGGCAGGCTTGGATACTGTATTCTGGAAGGTCCCTCTGGCTCCTGAGATCCAATATTTATGAAGATTACAGGACTAAGCACCTTCACCCTCTGCACCAGGCAAGTTGGAACGGCTCACTGAGGCTTGTTCGTGTCAAGGCAGCTCTAGTGCGTGTGATAAGATGCCCGGTGGCAACCAGCTTCAAAAGTGAAGGCCCAGGATGTTGGTGTCCCTGGGCTGTCTGGGGTGTAGACACCACCTCCCCAGTCCTGGCCTCTGTCCACAGGCAAGCTAGTCATTGGCACCAGTCACAAGCCCTTGTGGCTGCAGGGTCTAAGGAGCCTTTTCCATCACCCATGCTTCTTTGACCGTCAGCATGGTTTATTTGTTTTAGTAGTTTTGATCTTTCTAAAATCTATAACCTTCACATAGCCAAGGGGACAAGATGAAAGTATTTTGTAGATGAAATACTGAGATGGAGTGATTTGTCCAAAGTTAGCCTTTGGCCTAATACCGAAGTTACCTGGCTTGGATCATGAAGCCTTGGTGTCTTCTCTCCAGGCATTTATCTGGGAGTTTTCACATCTGTTTCCTCCCCCTCTCTCCTACATTCTCCTTGGAGGTAAGGAGTGTCTCATTCATCCCCACATTTCCTACAGTGCCTGGCCCATGGCAGGTCCTCACAGGTTTACTAATTCTCCCACCTGGTTCCTGCTTATTCTCTCAAAGGACACCTGAGTACCCGTTTGAAGTCCCCCACATGCCCTTTTCCCTTTAAAAAGGGGTGGGAGACAGATATGGGGGTGCATATCCAGAAC
>LZPO01075990.1:165199-181882 GCA_001675575.1 Neotoma lepida | reverse complement strand
TGGTTTCTGCTTCAGTTCTTGCCTCTAGGTTTCTGTCTTGAGTTCTGGCTCTGACTTCCCTCAGTGATGGAGTGTGACCTGAGAGTTGTAAGCTGAAATAAACCCTTTCCTCCCCAAGTGCTTTTTGGTCATGGTGTTTTATCATAGCAATAGAAACTTTGACTAAGACACTGCTGACATGTATGCATCATTAAAGATAAGGGTTCTTTAAACCCTATGCTCATTTTACATGTGACACCTGTTTATAATTCATTAATATCATTAAACATCCAGTGAGTTTTCAAATTTCCCTGATAAAGCAATTTTAAGCATTTGTTTGTAGCCTCAGTGCTCAGAAGGTATGGCCACACACAGTGTGAGCTGCATTATTGCTCTGGGTGAATAATTTATGCAAGTGATTGAAGGATAATTTTATAACTTGTTTGCAGACATGGTGTCTGGGTAAAAAAATGTATGGGTTAAGTANTTTCTTAGGTTTATATACCTGATACAACCACATTATAGCATATATCATAATAATAAAAGCATGACGCATGTGATTACCCATAAGGCTTGTTTACGATTTCTCACTGACTATCCTGTGTGCTCAAGATTAATAACAATTTTTTATTATTTTTAATTATGTGTATATATATATATGTGGGTGCAGGTATGTGTATGTGAGTGCAGTGCCCAGAGAGGCCAGAGGAAGAAGTTGGATCCCTTGAAACTGGAGTTAAAGGCAGTTGTGAGCTACTTGTCTTCTGGTGCTGGGAAGTCTTCTTGCAAGGGCTGATGGAGGGGCTCGTAATCACTGATCCATCTCTCCAGCCCCACAGTTTTAAAGAAAATATATGTTGTTTGTGATTTGACAGGATCTTATGGAGTTTGGATTGTCAACAATAATAAAAAATAAAGGTATATTCATTCATTGTCTCTGATTTTGAGGTTGGCCTTTGGGGTCTTTTTTAAAAAATTGGTTGCTCAGTCTCGCCTATTGCCCCCGACTTTTGGTCACACTCTCTGTGGTCAATGCCCTGGGTGTCCTTTGTGAATGCTTAAGGCAGGCAGCTGCCTGACGACTGGCTACAGCCCATGTCTCTTCAGACTGGCTACAAAAACAGATCAGAACTTGACTGCATGGCAAAGTTGATGTTCTAGATATTGGTGAGAATTTTTGCCAACCAACAGTCAAGTCATACTCTCCATACAATGAACATTTGTAGGTTTTGGTTAGTCCCTCAAAGGCTTTGATTAGTTTGTTGTATTCAGAGATCTAGGGAAAGTAAAACCGTGGCTAGTCCTCGTACATAAATGTGCATGAAAATGACCAGTGACGATAAACCACCGGTGAATGCACACTTAACGACCTAGAGTGCAATTACAATAAAACAGAATTTTCAGGGGCTGGGGCGAGAGCTCATTTGGTAAAGTACTTGTCATGCAAGCATGAGGATGTGAGTTTGATCCTCAGCACCCACATAAAAAGCTATGTGTGCATGCGCTTGCAATCACGGTGCTGAAGAGACTGAGACAGGAGACCTCTGGGACAATTGGCCAACTAGCCTAGTCTAAAAACTGGCAAGCCCTGGGTCCTAGTGAGAAACCATGCATCAAAAATGAGGTGACAACTGAGGAACAGCACCCAAGGTTGACCTCTGGCCTCCACACATACACACACATACACACACACACATACATACACACATACACACACACACATACATACACACATACACACACACACATACACACACACATACACACACCCTGCATAGCCATATACTGAATAAAGGAGAAAAATCTCTAATTAGTTTCCTTCTTGGACTGCTATTTAACTTTGAGGTTAATTTATTCATTTCTTCAAAAGGTGCCTTCAGTGTGCCAGACACTATAGCCAGTGTTGAACACGATGGATGACAAAGCAGAGCTACTTTCTGCCCTTGTGGAGTTACATTCCAGGGATCAAGACCAGTAATGAATCACAAGTAAACAACCACTACACAAGTCAAACAATTACAGCTGCAGTTGGTGCTTCGAAGGAACTGAACAAGGGCTGTGACGGAGGAGATGGAGAAACAGCAGCCGGCCAGTGTGGTACAGGCAGACTTGCTGAAGGAGGCCATCAAAGCTGAGGCTTAAAGAACAAGATAAAATGACCCATGAACAAAGCTGGAGGAACAGCCTTCCAGATGGAGGGCCTGGGGAGCCTACGGGCCTGCTAAGCCTGATAGCTGGTTATGTCAGGTGCACAGGAGGCATGTGCTCAGACGGAACCTGGGGTCCATTGGGTTTCTTGCCAAAGAATAAACTGCTCTGTGGTGAGGCTGAGAAGGAATCATGTGACACCTACTCATGTATGGTCCTTCACATGCTGAAGAGATCTTCCTCTCAGGGGGCTGGTACCCACCTCTCTCTGGAGAGGTCATCCATCAGTCCTGATCCTATGGCTGGAACCACAGAAAATACAGCTAAGCCCCAGAATCCCATTCAGAAGGGAAGTGGCCCTACGTTCCCTCTAAAACTAACTCAAACCACATATCTCTAGGTCGTTCTTTGGATATGGAATCACATTTTAAAAATACATTTAAAGTACGTTTTAGTTCCTGGAGTTCATTGAGAAGTTGGTTTTTGTTTTTGTTTTTTGTTTTTTCTTGTTTTATTTTTTTTCCCTAATACATATGGCTTCTCACAACGAACCTAAGCACACTTGGCTGGACTTGGCCTGCCACTGTGAATTATCAGACACAGCATAAATGCAAGATCCAGCCAGAAGGAAGGAAACTGCAGGACCACAGGTTAATGATCGATGTCTGAGGGCTTCTGATTGTGGTATTTACTAACAGAGGTCAAGGAATCACAGGGCAGGGAAACCGTCCCTTTGTTAATGTTAAGATGAATCAGGCCTTGGCTAGGACAGGGAACAAAGACTAGAAGGCCAGGGTGACTCCTTACTCAGAAAGCTTGAAGGGGGCTGTCCCAAAGGCCACTCTTTCCCTTAGATTTTACCTTATAGACAAATCAAAATAGATAGAGTTTTCTAAAGGTGCCTAAGCCATCCCTTGTATCCAGATTTTATCTTTATTGTGTGTTTTAATTTGGGTCAACTTAAGAGGCAGAATCAGCTTGGGCCTTGTAAAGCTCACCCCAGGCCACTCTGTACCTTCTCTGTACCTGCTATGATGTGCAGGTTGGGAGGATGAGGCTGGGATTGTCAATCAACTCTGCTAGCCACTGCAAACCTTCTCTTCCTCCTGCCCTTCCACACCCACCCACCCCTACCCACCCCCCACACACCTATAATCCTCTCGAATAGTCTCCAATATTCTCTGGGATAAGGGGCAGAAGGGTTCCATAATTATTCACACTCTGACGTCAAGGCTTTTGTCCAGTTCTTTCTGGAAGAAAGCTTTTTATAGTGAGGAGGGTGGGGTTTCCAAGATGCCAAAGGTAAATTATCTGTTTGCTTTTGCTCCTCCATCTCAGCCACCCTCTTGGCAGGCAGGCCCTCAGGACCTGCTGTCTTAGAGTCTGTTTGTCACAGAAAAGCCACACCACCTCCCTGGACTGCTAGGTGCTGCTCTCAGCTTTCCTCTTTATTCCGGTGGGCTGAACTTCTTTGCAGCTCCCCGGAATACCTGCCTGCTCACACTCTAAGGCAGATGAAAACACTTGCCCTCCTCTGTGCTCTGCAGGGCCCTTCATACTCTTCACCCCTGCAGCAACTACACTTATAAAAGAACACTTGGTCTTTCTACCCCCAATAGTCCAGTGGTACTTAAAGTGCTCCCAGAGAAACAGCATCACCACNATTGTATTCCGAGATGTTAGACGTTGGTTAATTTTATTGCTGAAGGGAGTTTATCTCTCTCCTTTGTCAGTTTATACAGAGATGCTAGGAGCAACCCACCACCACCATCATCTTCCTAGAGCTCCTTCAAGATATATACTCTAACTGGGAGTGTAGCTCAGTTGGTAGAGTGCTTGCCTCACATGAAGGAAGCCCCAAGATTCCATCCCCAGCACCAAATAAAGTGTAGAGGAGCAAATGAGGAAGGAATTCCACCTCTCAGGAGGTAGAGACAAGAGGATCTGAAGTTCAGGGTCACCTTTAGCTAAAAATCAAGGAAACAAGAAAAGCAAGCAAACAATGAAGGCTCTCAGGCCCCATCCTACTGAACCAGACTCTGGGGGTGGACACAGGTTACTGAATATCACCTCCCCAAGTGATCCCAGTGTTTGCCAAGGACTAAGACACAATGCACTAGATGGCAGCTTGCTTTATACATGTATGTGTGATTCCTGCTAAAGAGCCTGGACATTCTGAAGTGCTCAACAAATAGTCCTTGAATAAAGAAACTACAGTAACTACAAACCAGTGCAGCAAGTTGCTAACGTGGCGCTAGGCTACCCTGATAATGAAAACAAGCAGCTGCCTGTGCAAGCTCAAGGCACGATGTTCTTGCTGGTCTTCTTTGACTCATTGACAAGGGAACTGTGCTAGGTGTGAAACTGCTGAGTTCACAGCAGACTGTGGCTACCAGCCTGGCCAGACAGCAGCATTATTCATAAAGCCAAATAGTGGAAATAACCCATATCTATCAACAGAAGAATGAATAAGCAAAACTGTGGCATAGACATCCAATGGAATATTACCCAACCATAAAGGGCCCATCTTATTCCAAGAACCTAACCCACAGGATGCCTGAGGGCTTGGGTAGGCCTCTATATTTTCACAACAGCCATCACTAAGCCAAACACACAACAGAGGCTCCTAGACTTTTACTCAAAGGTTGAAGAAAGTGCTCTCTGATTCACATGGTCTGGACTCAGAAGAGTGGCTGCCACACTTACACGGTTTGTTACAACACAGACTGCGGAGGCTTTCTGAAACCCAGTGTTTCTGATACTGTAGTTTGGAGATGGAGCCTTGAACTCTGCATGTCCGATACATCCCCCTGAAGTGCTGCTGATGCTGGGCTGGGCCCCACATTTTCGAACCACTGGCCTCAGGCAGTATTTCCCAAACTTTGCCACACACAGGAATTTCTGTGAGCTTCTAACCTTGCTTGGCTCTGGCTGTGAGGTTTTGCTTGACTGGTCTTGAGCTACCCAAATGATCCTGATGTTCAGCTAAAGTTGAGAAGAGCTGGTGAAGGCCTCGTCTGATCAAAGGCCTTGTGGTTGGGCCAGGGCTATGTTTTCCTCTCCTGTCAAGGCAAGGTTGCTCTTCTGTTTTATAACAATAACCAAAAATTTTTTTGAGACAAGGTCTTATATCCAGGCTAGCCTCAAACCCCCATGTAGTTTAGAATGACCTTGAACTTCTGGATTCAGAGTCCATAGTACTCACTGTCNCATCATAGAATCCATTAGCTTTGAACTTCTAATGATCCTTCCTCTACCTCCTGAGCCCTGGATTATAGACATATACAACCACATTAGGTTTTATGTGGTGCTGGGACCAAACCCAGGAATTCATGCATGCTAGGCAAGCACTGTACCAACTGATCTACAACCCAAGTCCCTTTTTAAAAACCTTTTTTTTTAAAATTACATTTATTTATTCGTGTGTATGTGGTGGGGTCTGAATATAACTTGCAAGAATCAGTTCTTNCCCACCACCACATTGGTCCCAGGAATTGAACTCGGGTGGTCAGGCTTGGTGGCAAGCACCCTTATCTGCTGACCTATCTCACCAGCCCACTCAGCCCCATTGTGTAACTATTCTTTTTTGTGTGGAATAATAGACAAAGAATAAAATATTCACAGTGTGTGTGAAACCATCGACTCTGTTTAGTTCTAGAACATTTTCATCANCCCCAAAGGACTCCCCAAACCCAGGCAATGGTTANTACCCATTCTTTCCCCTTCCAGCCCTGGCAACCACTAACCCACTTTCTGTTTATTTTATATAAATGCGGTCACGTGGTATGTGATCTCAGAGTGGCTTCCTTCATTTAGCATCATATTTCCAAGGCTTGTCCTTCTAGCCCGAAGTCACTCTTCACTCCTTTTACAGCAGAGTTCTATGCCACTCTGGATACACACTACAGTGTGTTTATCCATTCCTAGGGTTGATCTTATTATAATTGAAGTATTTGATTCTAGTTAAACTGCTTTCGTCCTTTCGTGTAAAGTAGTTGTTGGCTAAAGTAAAACATCAGTGGTTTCTTCCTCTCGGGTTTCAGAAAACAAGCTGTGAATGAACCTGGAAAGCAGTAGGAAAAGGCTGGGGGTCAAGAAGGGTCATAACAAGCTCCTGAGCAGAAAGAGAAGACTAAGTATCAGGAGCTACAAGAGGCTATAGCAATGTTCCTGGCACAGACAGGAGACCCGTGGGAGAGTAAACACTGGGGTGGGGGCGGCCTCCCTGGCAGGCTGCTTCCCNGGCACAGAGAGATTTGCAAATGTCACAGGTGCTTCTCTTGAGGGGTGCAGCTGCTTGCCTGCTGACAGGCACTCTGATTTCTCTCACTCCTTCTCCGCATCCACCTTCTTAGGGTTCATCTGTTACACATGAGAGGCTGGGGGATGGGACCAAGGCTTGTCTGGCATTTGCACAGGGGGTCAAGGGAAATTGNAATATCNAAGTTGANTGTCACTCTGGACTGGTGACTAGCTGTGGATTTTCCATGTCTGTCCACTGGGTGAGATCCTCCCCCTTCTTCCCAGTCTGGCTTCTCTCTGCTCTGAATATCTTACAAGAGCTGTCTGCCTGCTCACTTCTGCATCTTCCCCCACCCCCGATTCAGACCTTAGCTGCTCACTCCGCTCAGTCCCATGTCCACAGCCCACTGGATGCAGATGCTCGTTTTTCTGCCCTCTTTTTCTCTGCAGACTTCACCCCTGCTGTGCTCTCTCTTGCCCAGGCCACTTTTCTCCCCCCCTCCCCCTTTCTTCCTTTTCATGTTATAATACGAGATCTCACTGTGTGGCCCAGCTGGCTTCAAACTCCTCATCCTCCTGCCTCTGCCTCCCAAGTGCTGAGATTACAGCTGTGCATGATTCTAAGCAGCCCTGCAGCCCCAGCTGTTTCTAAAACTTCTCACTGTCTCCAGGACAAGGCTTTGTCTGAGTTGTCACCTTACATCTCTCGCTCTTCTGAATCTCTGTTGTGGTTGTGCACCTAGCCCTTAATGGCTGAGCCATCTCTCCAGCCCAAGGCTGCCTGTCTCTCAATGTTAGCTGTTTGGTGGCTTTTTCCTTGGCTTTTCTTCTTATANATGCCTCTNGGATAATCTATTCCCTTCTTATACCACATGATTCCCAGGGANCAAACTCAAGTCGTCAGGCTTGGTGGCAAGCACCGAGTCACTGAGCCATCTTGCTGTAATATCTGTTTTCATGTCTGCTTCCCCTTAACCATCAATCCACTTTGGGTAAGGCTGTGGCCCTGATCCNCCCTATATACAACCAAATGATCAGCCCACAGAGCAAATTGGTAACAACGGGGGGAAGGNTAAATGAATCAGTGAACAAGCAAGTATCCAAAAACTCCCTCAGCAGTGGAGCTGGATATGAAAATGAAGAAGCTGACAGGCTGACACGAGGTGGGATTCATAAGCATGTTCACATCCTGGGGCAGCCTTCCTGGTGTTGCGGGAGCGAGCATTTTGAAAACCCTTCTGGGCCAGGGAGCTGGCTCGGTCAATAAAGTGCTTTCAGTGAAAGCATGAGGACCTGAGTTCAGATCCCTAANGCCAATGCAAATGTCAGGCTCAGTGATCGCCCCAGTGCCGAGGTGGGACAGACAGGCAGCTCCTTGGAACTCCTTGGCCAGCCAGTCTAGCTAAATCTGTGAGCTCCAGGTTCAGTAAGAGACTCTGTCTTAAAAAAAGAAAGAAAGAAAGAAAGAAAGAAAGAAAGAAAGAAAGAAAGAAAGAAAGAAAGAAAGAAAGAAAGAAAGAAAGAGAGAAAGAAAGTAAGTTAGGGAGGAAACCACCCAATGTTGACCTCTGACTTACACACACACATATACATACATGTAGGTCCATCCACACACTCACATGCACATATACCACAACAGAGAGACAGACAAACAGACAGCGATAGAGAGAAACCCTTCTCTTAATCAACTGAAGCTGTAGCTCATGTTATATTGCTTGCCTAGCATACACAAGGTCTTGGGTCCAATCCCCTACCTAAGAGAAGAGGAGAGGGAAGGGCAGAGGAAGTGAGGGGAGGGGGAGAAGCCTCTTAGTAACACAGGGGTCAGTAGCTACCCAAGTCCTCAGGCCATGTGCAGCGACAGCTGTAGAGTCAAGCGGAGCCCCCCGCCCCCCACATTCTATTGAATGAAGCAGCAGGATGGTCAGATGTATGCACAGTGGCTCTGTGCCCTTACACAGAACCCTGCTTTTCTAAACATGAACCTNTTCTGTGCTGGACCCAGTTCTTGTTGCCTCACCTGTGGTGTTAGTTTAGACAAAGACTGGTGATTTTCAGCTGGAGCAATTTGCCCCTCGGGGAACACATGANAATGTGTAGAGACATTGTTGACTACCACAAGTAGGGGCATGCTGTCAGCATCTACTGGACAGAGGCCAGGCATGCTGGGAAGCACCCTGCAAGGCACAGGACCACTCCATGACAGAAATTTCCCACCACAAAGCTCAGTCATGCAGAAGCTCACACGCCCTGGACTAGAGGATTGATCTTGTCCCATCAGGACATAGGGAAGGAGGGACCAGATAACATCCACAGAGAACATTTTCTTGAAGGGAGTGGAGGCTCTCACTGTCAGTCATTATGGGCAGAAAAGTGGAGTGGGGGCCTGGCCTCAGGGATGAGAGGACATGGTCTCGGGGGGCTGCAGCCCATGAATACAAGGCTGATGCCTGTAACAGGATGGCACTGTCCCCTGCCTGAAAAGGCAGGACATGGTAGTCACCCTCAGGAACATGGACAACACATGACTATTCTGGATTCCCCTCCACACCTTTTCTTTGAGAGAGCGAGAGAGATTGAGGGAGAGTGAGAGAGACTGAGATCGTGTATGTGCATGCCAAGGTTTGAGTAAGAATATCAAAAGACAATTGGCAGGACTCTATTTCTACCATGTGAGTCCTGGGAACTGAACTCAGGCTAGCAGTTTGGCAGTGCCTTTCCTCACTGAGCCACCTTGCCAGCACCAAATTTTCAATATTCTTTATCTCTCTTTTTCCTGGTAGTGAGGATTAAAACTTGTGCATGCTAGACAAGCATTTGACCTCAGAACTATGTCCCGAGTTTACTTTGTCTTTTGAGACAAAGTCTCCTGTAGTCCAGACTAGCTTCAAATTGATATATAACCCAAGATGACCTTGAATCCCTGATTCTCCTTCCTTTACCTCCCAAGTACTAGGATTAGATATGTACTACCACATGCCACTTATACAGTGCTGGGGATGGGCCCCAGGGCTTTGCACATGTTAGGCAAGAAATGTATTAACTGAGCTACATCCTCAGCCCCTAAATTCCCTGTTAAGACTATGACTGCCTTGTGTCATTCTAGAGCAGCAGTTTTCAACTTGGAGGTCGAATGACCCTTTCATAGGGGTTGCACAGCAAATAGTCTGCATATCAGATATTTACATTATGATTCACAACAATAGCAAAATTACAGTTATGAATTTGCCATGAAAATAATTTTATGGTTGGGGATCACCACAACATGAGAAACTGTATTAAAAGGTCACAGCATTAGGAAGGTTGAGAACCATTGCTCTAGAAGCACAAATAAATTTTCTTAAACTCCAAGATGTAGTGGGTTTAGAGTTCTTAACAAAGTTATGATTCACTGAGCATTGAATATGCCCTGGGCAACTTCATGATAAGGCATTGACCAACTTTTCCTACAAAAAGCAAGATCAGAAGGATTTCAGGCTTTGCAGGTTACACCATCTCTGTCACAATCCAGTTCTGCTGTCATGGCATAAAAGCAGCCCCAGAGAATATGCAGGCAAAAGACCAAGACCACACTCTTGTGCAACTTAATTCAAAAGAACAGTGGAGGGCTGGACCGCAGTTCTGAGTTATTTCATGTGTATGGCTACCCTATAACATAGGTACCTTGTTCTCATTTAGTAGATAAGGTAACTGAGCTCAGAAAGATAGAATAATGTGGTGTACTGGCTAGTTTTATGTNAACTTGACAAAAGCTAAAGTCATCTGAGAAGAGGGAACCTCAATTAAGAAAAGGTCTCCATGAGATCCAGCTGTAAGGTGTTTACTTAATTAATGATTGATGGGGAAGGGCCCAGCCCATTGTGGGTGGGGCCGTCACTGGGATGGTGGTCCTGGGTTCTATAAGAAGACTGAACAATCCATGATGAGCAAGCCAGTAAGCATCACCCCTCCATGGCTTCTGCATCAGCTCCTGCCTCCCGGTTCCTGCCCTTCATGTCCTGACTTCCTTCGATGATGAACAGTGATATGGAAGTGTAAGCTGATAAACCCTTTCCTCCTCAGCTTGCTTTTTGATTATGGTGTTTCGTCACAGCAATAGACACTCTAACTAAGACATATGGCTACTCACATAGCCAGTGACTGCAAAGGCTGAGCTGGGAACTGTGGAAACCCTTGTTCTCCACCATAGCAACCTCTCCACAGTCTGGGCAGTGGTAAGAGGTAGCCAGGAGATGAAGCCTGTGGGATAGGTAAGAGTTGGATGAGGGAAACAGCTGTGGAGGGGGTTGTGACATCCTCAAACATCCCCTTACGCAGTCCCAGGGGAACCCAGAAATGAGAAAAGTGGGGTTGTTTATAAGACATCACCATGGGCTGGGGTGCAGTTAGGTTGGTAGAGTGCTTGTCTAACTCACAGGAAGCTCTGGGTTCAGTCCTCAGCACCCCAGAAAACCAGGTATAGTGGCACACAGCTGTTACCAAAAGACTTGGGAAGTCAAGACAGGAGGGTCAGGAGTTCAAGATCATCCTTGACTACCTGGCATGTTAAAGACCACCTGGACTACTACTTGAGGCCCTGTCTCAAACAAACAAACAAAGGCAGCTTTCTGCCGTTAAGTGGAGTTTGAGCGAAGGTAAAGTTGGAATGGCCTCTGAGTGCTGAGCCAATGCTTAGTTGTTCTCATCAGGAAGTCCTTCCTGATAGCTGACCTATAGCACTATGGTGTGTGTGTATGTGTGTGTGTGTGTGTGTGTGTGTGTGTGTGTGTAACTAACTACTCCCTCAGTTTCCCCCTTATGGAAGAAAAACCGGTGTTTTGACAGTTCTCACCCTTGATGACGTTCGTTCATAGGCTACTCCTAACAGTCTTTCCCAGTGGTGTGAAGTACAGTGCAGAACTCAAAGGCTTTGAAACCATCTCCCAAAGCTGCCGCTCACAGCTGTACTGGCTGTGAGACCTTGGGTGCCTTTCTTTGATTCTCAGAGCTTCACTGACAGAATTCAGGGAGTAACAGCTGTCTCACAGGGCAGCCATGAGGAACCGGTGTTACTTGAGGACAGTCTAAACAAGGTAAACTATATTACTGGTGCTTAGGTCTTTCAGAAGAATCTCAGTTCTTCCCCTCCCAGATTTAGGGGCAGGTTTCCAACCTTTCACAGGAGTTCTCCCTTTTACTTCACCCAAACCACCTCTAGGGCCCCCTGCAAGTCTTGTTTTACATCTAGTGCACAGGGGCACTGTATTTCATTCCATGCTAGTGTCTCCTCTGAAACCCCACCATCCTAGATCAAATGTCTTGTTCTCAGTGTCTTTTCTGAATCATAGAGCTGTGTCCATAGATGGATGTTTCCTAAGTACCTCCCCTGAGCCAGTCACAAGATCCTGGATCCTGGGCAGCACCTCCCCCTGCCCCCAAGGGGAGGGAGGATAGCGCCTTCAGCACGTGGTCACACACCCTCTGAGTAACTCTCCTCCTGGGCACGCATGGCTCCTTACTGACCCATTACCACACAAAGGCCCTGGAACATTGCCCTGTACACAGCAAGATCCAGATCAAGAGCTGCCACTGAGGGAAAAGGTCTTCATCCAGGGTCACCAAGCTCATGAGGCAAGGACCTGTCTTCCTGAGGCAGTCAAGTGTAAGGACTGCGCTCAAACCTTGTGCTTCTCAAGTCTTCTACTAGATATGCATTTAGACATGGGGACCTTCCCTGACTCCTCCTTGCTGATGGACCCATTACACCAACAGGTCTATCAAAAGTGGAGACTCTCAGGGAATTGCCAGCAGAGGAGCGGCTTTAAGACGGAGCCGGGCAGAATAAGTGAAGTCCCAGACATGCAGCTCAGTAACAAACTGGGAGGCTCCTGCTACGTAGGCTGTAGGAGATGAAGGTGTCAGGAGGGAGGCATAGCAAAGAGTAGAGATCATGTATGAACATGGGTGGGCGTGCCTTCTCACATCCTGCAGGACCTGCACTTCTATCCCTGTTGAGGCCAGCAGGCCAGTCCCTCACTCAAGCACATCTTCCACTCTGCTCTCATCCAGCCACTGTACTCCTACCNACCATTGCAGTCAGAGGGCCTCAGAAAAGGGTGGTTTTTTGGCTTTGGTTTTTGGTTTTCTTTGGTTTTGGTTTTGTTTTTCCGAGATAGGGTTTCTCTGTCTAACAGTCCTGGCTGCCCTAGAACTCGCTTTGTAGATCAGGAAAAGGCACTGATTCAGGATAGCTCCTAGAGAAAGCTGCATTTCCTCCTCAGACGTTGAGAGTAACAGTGGTGACTTAGATGCCGTTGATTTCTCCTCTGAGCAATCACACCAGCGTGGTCCACATTTCCCACGAGTATGCCACAGTGAGCTGAATCAAATGTTTGTTTATATCAACAGGTATTAGTCTATTGTATTTTCCTTAACCACCGAGCTTTTGATCCCTTTGAGGGGAAGAAAAGCGACTTAACTTAGAGTGATTTGTCCCTGACAGGTCTTCACTGTCTACTTTTATTTCAGTCCCTGCATTTCCCCTATGGCGTGATGTGTCATGGAAGGGTACAGTTGCTGGAATAAAGTAAGCATTGTCAAATGCCTGGGGAAGTGACTCAGGTGAGAGTCAGGAGACCTGGGGCTGGCGTGCAAATCCCTTTCCTCTGCTTAGCCCACTTGCCAACTCTGTTTCCTTGGGCTTGTTCGTATATGGGGGTGCAGTTTGGAGGGGTGCATCTGCACTCCCTCTTCCCCGACCTACCAGGCAATAGTCAGGGCCTGCGAAAATGCTCAGTGAAGCCAAGCTGAGGATGGCAGTCACTCACAGGCAGGCCGCACTGTTAGCTGTCCATATGTACCGCTGAGTCATCCCAGCAGGTCCATGTCCTTGTTGTCATTCTCTTGATCCAGACCCTGCTCCCTCTCCCTCATTCCCCTGGTCTCCCCAGTATTTTCCACCGACTCCATTCCTCACCCCACAGCCACGAGGGTCCTTCTCAAAGCTTACCCCTCACACGATTCCTCTACCTACAACATTCTAGTAGCAGCTCCTGCTGCCTTCCTAGCTGGCTGAGGGCTCCTCAGACTCGAGCCTCACTCCAAGTTCCTTCCTTCTCTCTTCATTGAAGTCCTGCATCATTTCCACACTATACCAGCCTCCTAGCTGACCACTGTACAGATTGTCCCTTTGTCCCCAATGCCCTTTCCCTGGCTCTTACACGAGCTTCAGGACTCGGCTCCTGAAGCCTCAGTGGACTTCCCTCTAATCCAGTATTTCTCAACCTGTGAGTTGTGATCCCTTAGGGGGTCAAACGACCCTTTCACAGGGGTCACATATCAGATATTTACATAACGATTATAACAGTAGCAAAATTACGATGATGAAATAGCAACAAAATAATTCTACAGTCGGGGGTCACACAACATGAGGAACTGTATTAAATGGTTGCAGCGTTAGGAAGGCTGAGAACCACTGCTCTAATCCTTTCCTTAAGACTCCAGGTGGGAGCTTTCTGCTCTGGTTTTAAGAACCTGTAACTTGCTGACTCTCCAGATTGCCNATCCCACAATGGAGCACAGCCCTAATGCTTGTCTATTTCCTCCCCCCAGTTTGGCCTACTATTCACTCAGTAAATATTTGTGGTATGAAGCAAACTGATTCTCTCAGGTGTTTTGAAACCTGTAGTCTTTGATTAATAAATTGTGGCCAGCTCATTAATGTATTAATTTTTAAAAATCAGACATGAATTGGCTAGGGACATAGCTCAGTCACTCTGGTGATTGTCCAGCATGCACAAAGACCTAGGTTCAATCCCTAGCACTGCATAAAACCAGGCGTGGTAGCCACACCTGTAATGCCAGTGCTTGGGAGGTGGAAGCAAAAAGATCAGAAATTCAAGTTTATTTTCAGTTACAGAGTGAGGCTGAGGTCAGCCTGGGATACATCAGTCCCTGCATCAAAAAAAGAGTAAATAAAAGTAGACATTTCCTCAAATTGGAACTACAGTTTGTCTCTGGTGTTCCTGGTAACCAAAGCCAAGGAGGGGAACAGTGGCTTGCATGACTGCCTCAGACCTGCTACAAAACATCTTTGTCACCCAATCCTGAGTGTCACCTTTTTCATTCTCCATTTCTCCTGCAGTTTCCTAAGAGGGGCTACTCCAAAGAGCACTCAGGCCTCATCGGCTAATGTCACCCTCGGGTACAATAATCAAAGCCCACTCTCATCATGACCGAGGCACCTCTGCTGGCCATGTGTCATGGAAAGAGGGACAGCAGGCCTGTCTGGTATGGTATCTGCACATGTCCCTAGGAGAACTGCACGGGTCTTCTCTGTTCCACCCAGAGGTCCCGCAGCTGACTGAGTCACACAAAAAGGACTGCAAAAGCATTGTAAAAAGTAAGGTGAACTAAACAGAACCATCTGACTTAGAGTTATATACCAGTCCTGAGTCAACCTTTATAGACACAAGGAGGTGGCAGCCGAGATTTGTTCCTTCCTGGTTGGCATAAATCAAATGACAGGCAGGGACTCAGAAAGCTTGCTCTGTAAAGCAATACTTCTGTAAACCAAAAGGACACGTAAATTACATTGCTAAAAGTACTTTACTCACCCAGCACTACCTGAGTGCATGAGCTGTGAACTGATGGAAGTTTGGTAAAGCTATATTCAAAATCGAATGAGTCCCTGCCCTTCCTCGATGCTGTGAGCCGAGTTTGTACAAGCCATTGCCCTTCCTACTCTTTGACCTTCTTCCTTTTCACTACTTACTGAAATGAATCATTTCTGCCTCTTTCTCCATATTCTTAGCATCTAGAACTCTGTTTCTCAGTGAAGATTTGTGAAACAGCTACCATATTTTCATGGTTCTAGATCCACTGATGACAAGACCCACCCCCAAAAGCTCAATGGGTTGTGCATGCCTCCAATCCCAGAACTCAGCAGGCTGAGGCAGAAGAATCATAATAAGATTCAGATAACCTGGGATACATAGTGAGGCTCTTGTCTTAAAAACATCTATCTTGGTTTCAGAAATGCTAAAATGTGGGGAAGGTAGATACCTGGGAACCAATAAAACGGGGTCTTTGACCATGGNAGGTGCACTTACTATATCCTCATCCCATGGTGCTGCCCTGGAAAAGTCTGGCTGGGACTCCAGGGCTCCTTCACTACAGGACTGCCTGGCAGAGGAAGGTTCGAAAATGATCAGGAAAGAGGGCCTGCTTCCTCGCAGACTGTGGGTTTCTCTAAAGCATGCTGTGCACAGTTTTCTTCCTTGCTATTGTGGTTTGGATCTGATGTGTCCCCCAAAGACTCATGTTTTGAAGGTCTGGTCCCCAACTGGTGGTGCTATGGAGAGGTGATTAGCTCACCAGGACACTAACTTCATCAANAGAGTAATCCGTCCGTGTGTTCATAGCTTAATGGGCTCTCAGAAGGTGGGACTGATTGGAGGAAGAAAGCTACTAGGAAAGCGTTTGTGAAGGATACATGTGATGTGCCTGCCTCTCTGCTCCCTGGCTGCACTGAGGTGAGCAGCCCTGCCCCAGCACACCCTCTCTACCATGATACCATGATGTCTTACCTCACTCAGGCCCAGAGCAATGGAGACAGCTGGTGAAAGCTATGAAACCATGAGAAAAAAAAAGACCTTTTCTCTATTAAGCTGTTTGCCTTGCCAGGTGTGGTAATATATGCCCTTAATCTCAGTATATGGGAGGCAGAGGCAAGGGGATCCCTGTGAGTCCAAGGCCATCCTGGTCTACACATCAAGTTCAACGCCAACCAGAGCTACGCAGTGAGATCCTTTCTTTTTTCTTTTTTTAAGAAAAGTGTTTTTCTTAGGCATTTTGTCACAGTGACACATTCATAGGAACCAGACCTATTAGTGCCTGCCTGGAACTGAGACATACTGCCACCACCACCACCACCACCACCAGCACCACCTGTGCTCACACACACACACACACACACACACACACACACACACACACACCAGCTTTGATTCAGCCCTTTTGCCAAGGTAAAGCTCTCTTTTAGTCAAGTGCACAGGAAACCATGCATGAATTCCTCTCTAGCCATGAAGATCCTACATGGATCTAGGCATATGCGGCTCAGAGCCCCATCAGCCCTAGGTCAAGGTCATTTTCATTCTTAGGCTCAGGCACCCAGGATGGGCCTACCTCCTGGGAAATTGGTGCTTGGCTGAAGTGACCTTGGATGTGCAACCAGATATGTGGTGTCTAGGTGCCAAGAAAGTACCAGGAGATTAGTTGCACCTTCACCCTGGTCTGAAGGACAAAGAGCATTCTGGGCTGGGAGGCTCTCGTGTT
>LZPO01075990.1:112646-141448 GCA_001675575.1 Neotoma lepida | reverse complement strand
CACACAGAAGTCCATATGATCAGTGCTCTCCTGTCACTGTGCCATGTGTAACTCCTGCACTGTGTGTAGGGCCAGCGCCTGGCACATGGTAGATAGTTAATAATGAATGAGTGTGTGTCTGAACCAGCAGAGTTTTAACCAGAAATAACATAAAAACAAATTAGACTATCTCCATTGATGGGTTCCCAGAGCACAAGCCACCTTGCTTTCAGTGAGACAAAATGAGAAAAATACCTCAAGTCTATTGTATGGATATATGAACAACCAACTCAAAGAGACTCAGCATATTTTGCAAGCTAAAAACAATACAAATAAATAAATACTCATTTTAGTTAATGGTGACACCTAGTGGTGTATGAAACTNTTGGGTTTCCTTGCAGTAAATGATTTTGTTTTACATCTTAGGGGCAAGAGTGATTTGGATCAGTGGAGGACACTCCCTTAATAGGCTTGGTAGTTGGGGCCAGAGACCTTTTAGACCCAGTGGATCAATGCCCCAACAGAAATTTCAGAAAAACCCAGCATAGAACCAGAGACGGAGGACACTCCCTGTCNGTGATACAGGGATCGCACAAGAAAAATGCTCATGGCTGTCTGTGCCCTTCAACTCGGTCTCACCACCTCAACACACACATACCTTTCCTTTTCTGCTTCCCTCTGGGGCTGTTAGACCTTTCTCATTCTCCTCCTCTGCTTGTGTTCACAACACCTCCTCAGTGAACGTGACACTACCCAGGATGGGAACCACTATCCTACACACAGCTATATAGAAATTTGAATTAATTGAAACAAAATGAAATTGAAAATCCAGTCCCCCAGTCTCACTAGGCACTTCTCAAGTGCGCATGAGTAGTAGCGGTGCTCCTATTGGAGTGCAGACAAGACAATCATGTCTGGCGTGTCCTAACTCTACCAGCTCCACTTGGGAAGGACCTACTGCTCCTAATGGCTTCCTTCCCAACTCCTGTCCTCATGTGGTAACTCTTGAGGCCGCCTGTCCCCTCCACGCCTTCCCTTCCTCCCTGCTTTTTCCAGTTTATTGGGTAGCTTTCTGCTTGCTGTATATTATTATGTAAACTCATTAAGGTGACCTTGCCCCGGCGAGCACAAACTATATAATCATATTGGACAGTTTACCCAAGACAGTGATTCACAACATCTTGTTTTCCAAGCATCAGAACACATCAAAATATTTTTAAACTCAACACATGAACACAGCATTTAAAACAATTATACCACAGGCTTTTTTCTTTTTTAATCCACAGATTTCTGCCTTTTTACCTTGTCTTGAGCTAAAGTAACTTTAAAAATGAAACAGTGCTCTTTTTATTTAAAAATATCTGAAAACATTTATTTTATATGCAAAATAGCTTTGAAATGATACACAGGAAACCCATAACAGATTGGTGTTTGACTAGAAGGGATGNTCATTTGGGTTTTTTGTTGAGCAGCTTTTAATAGTATTTGAGTTTGAACTGGATATGTATGTAACTTTTTAAATTAATAAATTATAAATGAATTTTAAAAATTAAGATAAATACATGAAAATCAAACTCACAACTCTGAAAAGATCAAACAAAAAATATTCTAGAGAATTGGACTCTCAGAAAAAAAGGTGTCTTTTTTTTGCATTGTTTGTTTGTTTGTTTGTTTGTTTTGAAAGACAGGATCTCACTTATATTGCCCAGCCTGGCATCCAGCTCTAGGACTCAATGGAGCATCCCACTTCAACCTCCAGGTGACTGGAAGTACAGAGGAGCCTGTCTGGTTTGGGAGGTGACATGTCTAAGATGTATGGGGACATGGAGCTCCATAGGAACNTCACCTATGTATCTGGTGACTTTTGCCAACGATGCAAACACCTGAACAGCCCCAGACGAGTGTTTATAGAAAGTTTTCTTAGGAAGAGAGCCTGACTGTGAGCCCACGGATGGTCCCTGCTTCATAAAGGACCTTGAAAGATGCCAAGAGCCCGGTGGATCTTCCTTTTGAAGGACACATTGAGTCCCCTCTCTCTGAACAAGGACTCGAGGAACAAAACTTTCCTCAGTTTTTTTTCCTCAGTACACTTCAAGAATCTTCAGGGAAGACAAGAGAGCAAACTGGAGTTCCACTTCAGAGTTCATGTCAGCCCAGAGGCACCTAACCCTTTGATTTATATTCTCCTGAAGTATCCCTTAAGAAGGGATTTCGGGGCCAGGATAGGAGCGTCANACATGGTTGGTACTAGTTGTACTGCTGGAGTGAGAAAAAGAGAAACTGAGTCAGGGAGCAGTACATTTGGTGTGGTCCAGGACTTACTGTCAGGGCTCCTGACTTCTCGTAAGACTACACAGCATGAAAACCATATAATCATACGTCCAGACCAAACTGTAGCATCCCTGTGTGGATTCATCTAAATAAAGCGCTGCCTGGACCATGCAGGGAGCTGGCTGTGGTTCTTCCCACTGTGGACTTCAATGGTGCCAGTCTGGCCTGGGGTGGGATCGTGGTCCTCCTCAAAGAACACAGGTTTACACTCAGTCTTCTTGGACCACATAGGAGTCAGCTCCTAATGAAGGGCTCTCTGGAGCTCTACTTTGGGAAGGCAAACAGCAGTTCATTCCTTGGCAGGGTCCCAGCCATTGTCTTTGATTCTGAGGAAGGCTGGCCATGGATGATGGAGCAGTCAGTACTGTTGGTGTCCTAAGGGCTCTTGAAATGTGTGTTGCCCACTCCCCATACCAAGACATTAACTGCTGGAGCCCTCACCAGGCTCCCCAACATAGTAGGTACTGCTTCCACAGGGAGACCCCTTTATACACACCCCATACACACAGCCCTCTAGTCTCATAGAAGGATATGAACACCTCACAGTGTTTGCTCATCAAGTTGGTGATGGGTTTGCCAACGACTGTTCNGTGTGTGGCTTTAAAGGCCCATCTGTGCTAAAATTGTNGCTACTGGCTGCAAGTGACTGCTGAGCTCTTGATATAAAGCTAATCCAAATTAACCTGGGCTGTAATCATAAAATCTGCNTCTAATTTTGAACACTTCACATGAAAAATGTAGACTGGCTCACAATAATGTTTATCCTAGTTTTATATTATATATATAATATATTAAACATACAGTATATGAGCATAATATTATAGACATACTGGGCTAAGCAAAAAGTATTATTAAAATTAACTTCTCTAAAGTTGGGCATGATGATAGACACCAGCACTCTGGAGGCTAAGGCAGGAAGAGATCTCAAGTTTGAGGCCATTTTGGGGCTATAGAGTGAACCCTGTTTCAACAAACAAATAGCACAGCATTTAAGGTGACTGCTGCAGTTTATAGTAGATTTGCATTGAAAAGTGTTAGATGACAAGAAGACCCTGACTTCTGATTTGTCATCCATGACGACATTAATAGAACCAAGTCACGAGTAGATATTAAGGAAGGGTTGAGATATCAGCAGAGCAGGAGAGTTTGCCCCATCCTGAGTGAATACACAATGACATATAATGGCTTTGCTGTCCTTTTAATCATCCTGACGTAACCAAGGCTGGCCTTAGACTCACTATGTAGCCAAGGATGACCTGGACTTCTGATCCTCTGCCTTTATCTCCTGAGTGCTGGGATTAAGACATGTGCCACCATGGCCCAATTTACATGGTGCTGGGGATGGAACCCAGGGCTCCATTCATGCTAGGCAAGTGCTCTACCAACAGAGCTTCACCCCCAAGCCCGCATGTCCCTCCTCAGAGTTGAGTTCTTCCACCTCAAAAATCCCATATTAAATAAAGAAGGCAAATTGTAGATCCCAGCAATGATCCATTTCATATCATTGTAAAACTGCAAAACTGCACATTAAACCTGGATGTGCATGNGGATGTGAAACAATATGTGGGGACAGAGGTTCCCTCTGGGAAGGGAGGGAAGAGCAGGTGAGGTGGCTGGGGGAGGGGTACCCACAGTCCTCTTTTGGCTAGGCAGGTAGCTGCTGTCTGATACTTACTTGTTCCGCTGTGTGCCCTGGAAANGTTCCATAATAAAAGAGATGTAAGAGTCATTGCTTCATGCACTGATATGGAACCAAAAGAGGCCGCAGACATTTTTGATGTGGGCATTTTATTTGCAAATTCCTACATGTGCTGTATNTATTTCTTTAAAAAAATGTGGGAGGTGCGAACAACTAAAGAGAGTAAGCTTTAGTAAGTGTCTTTAAGCTCTAAGAAACTATTTTTTTATTTTAAATGCTCGTATGTGGATTTACACACACACACGCACACACACACACACACACACACACACACACACGCGCACACAAAACTCCTGCCACCTTATTTCACTTATCTATCCTGCAGAACAGGCCCCTTGTCACACTTGGTGGCTTACAACACAATGATCTGTCATGTCTCCTAAGACGGTGGCTGCCTGAGTGGCTGTCCTGTTGATCCTGAGAACTCAACTCTGAAGAGGGACATGCTGGCTTGGGGATGAAGCTCTATCGGTAGAGCACTTGCCTAACATGTGCTAGGATGCGCTCTGGGCTGCTTTCCTCTGGAGCTCGGCAGATTGGCAGTTCACGCTGAGTATCTTCTGGAAAGACTTGATTCCTGTCCAGGTGACTTCTCAGCCTCCCATAGGTATCCATCTGTGGCAGTCTACAGATAGCATTCCAGCGAAGAAAGTCAGAGGCAGCTAAACTAAGTCAGAGCCCCTAGTTCCTGGGAGCTCAGTTCAGCCATATGTTACTGTGGTCAAAGCAAGTCGACGCTAATATATATTCAAAGTGCAGGAAAACACTCTGCCTCTTGGTGAAATGAGCTGTTAAAAACAAATGAACAACAACAACAAAAAAAAACAAAAAAAAAACCCGTGGTCAACTATAACACATAATTAAAATAGTCACTTAATGTTTCAAAATATATACAGTACATAGCAAACTCAGAAAAGGCACTCTCAATTTTCACAACATCCCACAAATAGTTGAAAAAAGTACCAGGCAGGCAAGATGGCTCAGTGCATAAAAGCATTTGCATCCAAGCATAAGGACCGGAGTTCGGCCCCAGGACCCACAAGGTGGAGGGAGAGAAGCAAGCTCCACCCCCAAGTTGTTCTCTGACCTCCATACACATATGCTGCACCATGCTCAATTTACTCTTTTTTTAAAGATTTATTTTATTTATTATATATACAATATTCTGCCTGCATATATGCCTGCAGGCCAGAAGAGGGCACCAGATCTCATTACGGTTTGTTGTGAGCCACCATGTGGTTGTTGGGAATTGAACTCAGGATCTCTGGAAGAGAAGTCAGTGCTCTTAACTGATGAACCATCTCTCCANCCCTCATAAACGTAATTCTTAAGAAACATGTCACTAAGATCTATCACGAAACTATTCTCCCCTCCCAAATGCAGAATTTTAAATTCTAGTTAAGCCTAGATAAAATTCCTTTTTTTGTGTGCAAAAAATAAAACAGGGAGAAAAATTCTGTCAATTAGAAGGAATAATGAAATGTGGCCTAGAAATGCAGTCCCCACCAGGGAGCATCTAACACCACTTAATGCTTAACATATATAAGCCCCAGACAAGGAAGATGTGGGANTTTTATAATTGAAGCAGCAACTATTTCCTAAATGAATTTTGAGTGGATGTGGAATTTGTGTTTTAGAAAGGCAATTTAAAGGGCACAGGATAAAACNAAAAGTAACAAAAATAACNAAGAAGAAAAGGGGCTACAACAGGGCAGCAGGTAGCAGTGTAGCTGGGTGTTAATTAGATGTCATTGTCATTATGGGAAAAGGGAGGTGGCCACTTTGAATAAGAGTGGCCCCTCCCCCATAGGCTCATATAGCTGAATATTTAGTCACCAGGGAACAGAAGTGTTTGAAAGAATTAGAAGGTTTAGGAGGTGTGGCCTTGTTGGAGTAGCTGTGATCTTGTTGGAGGAAGTGTGTCACTGGGGGTGGGCTTNAAAAACCCAAAAAGCCCACACCAGGCTCTGGCTCTCCCACTCTGCCTGCTGATCAGGATGCTTTAGCTCTCAACTGCTGCTACAGAACCTGCACCGCGCTCCCCACCGTGGTGATAACGGACTAAACCTCTGAAACTGTAAGCCAGTTTAGTAAGAGTTGCCTTGGTCGTGGTGTCTCTTCACACCTAGGAGAGTGGCTAAGACAGGACAGGAGGGGGCCATAGCTAGCATAGAAAAATATTGAGTTTAGAAAGCACAGCCTGTGAAAAAGCTTCACTTTTTTTCCAAGGGGAAAATTAGCATAATTTTCGAAGAAATTGTTCTGTAACGATGGCTGTTTCAGTTCCCACCACAGTCCACTCATGCTGCTGTGATAGAACACCACACCTTGGGTACTGTAAAAGAACAGAAATTTATTTTCTTATAGTTTAGGAGGCTGGAAGTCCAAAATCAAGACCCAGCAGTCTGGTTCCAAGATGGTGCCTTAAATAGTACATCCTCCGAGGAGGAAGAAAGCGGTGCCCTTGTGCAGTAGAAGATGGAGCCCAAAGGAACTCCCTGGNTCATCGGCTTTTACACGGTGTCAACCAGGAAGCTGTGTCTTCAAAGACTGACTGACTGGAGCTGCAGTGATGTGGCAAGGTTGGAATGTTGCAGGTCCAGGGGCTAATCACCTTATCTCAGTCTAGATTTAGCCCTCTGCACAGCCGTTCCTCACTCATCTCTGTGTCTAATAAACAAAAACCTTTTGGAATTTATTAACTTAGCAGACCACTAGNTTCCACCAACCCGAAAGCTAAAGATGTCATCAGATGGCGCCTAAGGACTTCGTGACTGCCTCCCCCATCTTGCTATAACTGCCTTTCTGATGTTTCCCACCAGTGTATTTTTAAATTGCCTTGATTTACGACTTTCTTTGTTCTGTTACTATAAAAACATTGGAACATGGAATTTGGGACAACCTAAATCTGTGTTCCTGGGCCATGGTCATTCCAATCTGGCTCCAGNGTAAACTGTCTCATTTATTTTAAGGCGAGGACTGTATTTTTGCGTTTTGTTTTTGTTTGTTTGTTTACTGCTTTTTGTTGTTTTGTTTTAGCTTTGACAAATCACCTACTTTGACAGAGGTCCCCCAACTATGCTGGCCAGAGAGACCCTTCTGACTCAGTCACTTCTTTAAATCTCGATTCATACGCTAACCTTGGCGATGCTTGGAATCTGAGGAAACACATACCAACCGTAGCAATCCCAGACCTGATCCTCACAATCAAGGAGACCCTATTCAGTTCAAGAAAACACATCCTAGACTTATTTGTATGCTGGAGTCTCAGAGATGGCTGCTGGTAAAAAAAAAGATGAGTGGAATAAAGACACTGAATAAAGTCCGAGGCTTGGTGATCCAGGCTGAAAACAGGAGAAAGGGTTCAAGCCAGGGGAAAATAATTTTAAAAGGGTGATGTATGTTGAAGAATAAAGGAGAAAAGAGAAAGAAGGACCTAAGACTTCATCANCCTGGACCACCAGCCCTTCAGGCCTCTTGATGGTGAGGCCTAAGGACCAGGGGCCGCTTTAGCATCCTGATCTGCCCCTCACTAGCTATTTGACCTTGAATGAGCCATGTGATCTCTTTGAACTTTGAGTTCTCACCTGTAAAGTGGGAGATAATGGGTTAAGGGTTAAGTGCTTGTAGTAAGGACTCAGTGCTAAGATCAGATTTCAGCCTTGTGTTTGGGAGGCACAAGCTGCATTATCACATTTCTCGTCTCCTCAAATCCCTGACATTTAAGCCCATACAGCACAGGCCTTGGCTCAGGGACAGCAGCTTTGGNCTGTCAGTCAGAGTGGTGGCAGCCTTCCTTCTGGCAAAGATCCAGTTGGTTGGAGTGACAAACAGTAGCGTGACTTTAATTTTTTAACATATTACTGCCTCAGGAACAAATAAATAAATAAATAAGTAAACCCAAGGCCCCCTGTCAACTCCAAGCGGCTCCTGCAGTGTGCATCTGTATTTCACTTGGATNNAAAGTGCCAGCCTTTTAAATGTGATTTGCCCTCCTTTTAAAGATCTTTTAGATATCCGTTTATNTGAGTGCTCTTTGCCAGGAGNTAAGAGAATGGAGACAATGATCCATTGAGTTTCATTTTTAAATGCAATGCAATCCTCAGCAGTGGTTAGGTCACCTAAAAGGTCATTGCCAAATATATCCTACAACCCAGGCAAGTGCTGAGTCGAGACAAAGGAAGATAAAACACAGTCCTTGCTCTTGAAGAGGTGCGGTCCAAAGGAAGATGGAACTGGTATACAAGTGGTTATATTGAAGGGACAATATCACAAGGGTCATAGGCCAGGAGGGACAAGGTGAGTCAGAGGGTCAGTATGTTTCTAGATTTTTATTACAACAACAACATGTTAATAAAAGAAATGACACCCTGGGGCTGGAGAGTAGCTCAGTGGTTGAGAGTGCTTGCAGTTCTTCCAGCAGACTCAAGTTTAGTTCCTAGNCCCCATGGTGGACAGCTCACAACCACCTGCAGTTCAACTCCAAGGGACTCAACACCCTCTTCTGGCCCCTGGGGGCACCCACATGCACACTGCATACACATACACAGACATACAAAGACACAAAAAATAAAAAACTAAAAATATTTTTAAATAAAACACCCCAGTAAGTCATGTTTCCTTTCTTCCATGTTTTCTTAAGCAGCCTGCACATTAATGTGATTTTACAGTGCCGTCACAGTCGCCAATGTGCTGCCCTAAGCACTGTGTTTTCAGCAGGCACTTTGGCTAAATACTTCCCATCACCATCATTTCCATGTGCTGGTTGCAGGCTGAAGTTTCTATCCCATCAGCAGCTCCCAAATAGACACACAGAGGCTTATATTAATTATAAATGCTCAGTCAATAGCTCAGGCTTGTTACTAGCTAGTTCTTACATTTAAATTAACCCATATTTCTATTTGTGCTTTGCCACGTGGCTTGGCACCTTTTCTCAGCATGACATGCCCATCTTGCTTCTCTCTGTATCTGCTTGCGACTCCTCTCACTCCACCCTTCCTCTTCCCAGAGGTCTCAGTTAGTCTCTCCCACCTACCCTTATCCTGTTCAGCTACTGGCCAGTCAGATTCTTTATTAAACCAATCACAGTGACATATATTCACACCACAGCTGCTGTCACTTTTCTTCAGCCTCCTCCATTTGTGGGAGTGCTGAGCTGTTTCCATCCCCTTCATGGTTGTGATGTGCCTGGGGCTTGTTTTCTTCTTTCACTTTGTTTAGCTCTGCTCTGTGAAAGAGGGTTGTTGGGATCAAAGGGCATGAACATTTCTGTTTTGAAATATATCATTCCACTCTTCCTTCAAAACTTGAGTTTGTGGACCATGAAGTGTCCACACAAACCAACAGAATATAAACAGGCAGATAGAAAAACGTCCATCATTGGGCACTGGCTCTCTGGAAGCTAGAAATTCTCACTATTGTCCATCTGCAATCTAGAGGCCCAGGAAAAATGGTTGTAATTCTAGCCCAAGCCTTCAGTCCAGAGTGTCAAGATGTCTGTGGGCAGGTGATGACCCTTTTCAAGCAGAGATTGAATCCACCCTGTTTCTGCTTCTCTTATCTATGTGGGCTCTGGACAGAGTGGATCATGCTCACCTGCGGTAATGAGGGTGGATCTTCTCACACAGGCTACCTACTGATGCAAATGCCATTTTCCTCAGAAATACATATGTGTGTGATATCTAGGTATCTCTTGGCCATGTCAAGTTGACTCATAAAATTATCTATCCCAAGCCATCTATAATGTCACCAGCAATAAACATTCCTGTTCCACCAGAAGACTGTGCACAGGTTTTCTTTTAACTTGCTATAACATCACACCTGGGCCATGATGCCCCATTGTTATTTGGATTCACATTTCTCTACTGTGTTTCCATATCCTTCCTTGCTTTACTGCTTACATAACTTTCTTGTTCATGAGAGATGAATAAGATTCCCACTGACAGAGAATTGGCATTTTGGAGCAGCAAATGGCCTTTTCAGACATAGAGATAGATAACCTGTTAAAGAAAACAGAAGGTTAGCTAGGGTGTAGGTTAGAAAGCTCAGTCAGTAGTGCTTGCCTTGCAATNATGATGACCTGGGTTTGATCCCCAGCATCTACATATAAAAGCCAGGAGTGGTATTACACACCTGTAATTGCACTGGAGAGGCAGGGACAGGCTGTTCCTGGGCTCTCTGGACAGCCAGCCTAACCTAAATGGTGGGTTCCAGGCCAAGTGAGATATCTTATCTCAAAAAACAAGATAGATGGTACCTAAGAAATGACTCCCGAGTTTGACTTCTGACCTCTGCATGTATAGTCATACATAGACACATGTGCACACACACACACACACACACACACACACACACACACACACACAAACACACACACTTACACACACTTGAAGAGAACTAATGGCAGTCATACCAGAAAGAAAAATGAATGCCAGTGTGGAGAATTCCATTTAATCCTGTAGAGGTATTTTGTTGTTGTTTGCTTATTTGTTTGTTTTTGCAATATTCTTATGGACAATTAGGGTGACCTGTCTGTTTCTTTTGACTCTGATGACTTTATGGAACCAGTAATCAGGAGGGGCCAACTCCATATGTCCTTATTACATCTAGCCAAAGTCTAGAACCTGAGTCCCATTGCTCCTACTCAGCTTGGTTCCTGCCTACCTGCTCTGCCTCATCTACCTGCAGTTCCACATCCCTGAAACCCCTGGCCTATCCTCAGGTGTCACCTGACACTCATTCTCTACTGGGGTATCTTCTGCCCACCAGGGGACCTCAGGCTCTGCAGTTTTCAGCATCCTGTCTCTCTTGGGAGGTTAAAAAATCAAGAAGCCTAGGAAGGAAGCTTCCAGTGTCTTTCCTCCTTTATCAGAAAAAAAAAGTGAATGGCCTGTGACAAGCCACANAGGAGGGGAGAGTGGCACTCTCTGAGAAGCATCTCCTAGTTCCTGGGTTTACTAGCCAGGTGGTCCCCACCCAACACACTAATAGGTCTTTTGGAGAATTGCTCTTCTTCTGGTTTGTCCCTAGGGTCGTGGGTTTGTGCNCCATGTTGGGTGCCACTAATTACAATCAATCCATGTGAGTCTGTTAAATGGGTAACAGAATTTATTAAGATATAAATTGAGGAAATACACTCACAAATACAGAATGGAATAGACAGCAGAAATAGTCCTCTGTGACCCTTCTCCAATTCTTTATAAGAGGTCACATACAATGGCAGGAAGCACTGCCTCCTTTGGGCCATATAGCCCAAGGTTATGGGTGGAGCAAATACCACTACACTAGTCAGAACCCCATGGCTGCTGAAAGAGGCTATAGCTGACACATAGCACTTCTCTCTTTCCTGTGGTTGAGGGCACCTGGCTCTGAACTCAAGAGGTGCCCGTGTACCCTGGGCTGCTCCATCTATGCAAATCCAAGGTCCTTTCATCATCTGTGGCTCAAATGACAAGTCTCATGCTGCCCACCTGCATGAGCAATCATTTTCCTATGGCATGCAGAGAAGAGGAAAAGCCCTTATTCACAGAGTACCAGCACCACAGTCTCCCCATCAGCAGGGCCATGGAGGGATGGAGTGGTGAGGTTAGCCAGACTTGATTTCCTTAANGGCACCTGTGGCTTCCACCTNGTTAGAGGTCTGGCATAGGGTGGCATCACTGAATTTGAGCAGCCACTGATAAACGACTTTCTGATAACACAGTGCTCTGCCCAAGCCACAGAGCCAGTGTCATTCTCTCTAAGTGCTCTCAGAATGGGAACTGAGGATATGTGGAGGGTTCCCACTCTGGGTGCTGTCTCCAGGGGAGGATGGTGTGAAATCACGTCTGTGGCAGCCCTTTGTGAAGTGCTACCCAAGGGCAAGGGCTGATGACTATGATTTCCAACACCAGCCACATTCCTTAGACCTGGCTGGCATGGACAGACCCCACAGAGAGAGTGTTTTGACAAGGACAGATTGCCTGGCTCATTGAGGTGGTTTGCAACCCTCAGACAAGGCTTGGTNAAANCACATCCTCACANAACTGGGTCTGACATGGGCTGTGACTGTGACGTCATTCAGGTTCTGAACTTGTCCACACACTGACCTGGTANACACCCTTAAGAGAATTTCGGCAGTACCAAAAAAGTAGGAAACAACTGGTTTTGATCCTGGACTATCAAGCTTACTCTCAAATCATAAGAGGACAATTATTAACTTGTCTCAACTTGACATTTAAAAACATCTTAGTGTCTGGCTGTTGTTGTGTTTCTTATTAACTATATCACACTGGACAGTTTAGGACAAATGAAGGAAAAAACCTGCTTTGAGAGTTAGGGACAGGCTGAAGAAAACAAGGGAAAGAAAATCCTGTTAGCATGTATTAGCTGCTTGCCTCCACTGGAGACACCTTCTATCCTCACAGTAACACAGGTACCATTTTAAAAACAAGTGTTTCCATTATTGGGCTAACCAATATATTGTCTGAATGTTAATGAAAAATAAACTAAGCTTTACATCCAGGTTTATCAGTGTGACAGTTCNGGGGACACCTCTCTCTACAAACAAGAAGTCTATGGATTGTGTGCTTTTCCTGATTCTTGTCTTTCCCTGGCTGTTTCTCATCAGATTTTCCCTTGGCAGACTCATGCTTAACATTTGCAGGGTTGAACTAAGAGTTGTTATTTTATTTGTGTGGAGGTGTGTTTGGGGAGAGAGGTACACATGTGTGTGCAGGTGTATGTAATGGGGTCAGAGGTAAACCCCAGGCATCATTTCTCAGGAGGTGAATACCTTGTTTTTTGAGGCAAGGTCTCTCAGGATTCTGTCTCTGCCTCACCGTTGTTGGGATTGCAAGTGTATGCCACCGTGCCTGCCTTTATTACATGGGTGCTTGGGGTTGAACTTGGTCCTCATACTTGCAAGTCAAGCACTCTACCATCTGAGATGTCTTTCCAGCCTCCTCCCCTGAGAATTTAAATGGGGCTTCCTAGATCACAGCATATGCTGTCTCTGTAGGATGCCTGGTTCTCATCTTTACTCTTAAGGGTATCCATGTGTGCAGATAACCCTGCCCAAGCTTTATCCACGTGCTCTACCAGCAAAGGACTGCTCCCTTGGCCACCTCTTAGGCACACAAGTATGTACATTGAATGTACTATTTACCTTTTAGAGAATGGGTTTAGGGGAAAGTTCATCAAATGCTATGGGATTGTTTCAGCAAGGAGTTCCATGGTCCCAGGTACCCNAAACCTAAACTGTCTTGGCTCCCCTTTTCTACTGCTTCTCACTTCAGGGGAGAGGCCCAGTCAGAGCAAGGCCTTGTGAAGATGAGGGCCCGCAGGAATGCCACAGCTTCCCTGNCCTGAGGAGATGCTGTCTTTGTGTTTAGTCTTGCTTGCCCATGCTAGCCCATGTAGGCTGGGGAACCAAAGGCAGAAGGCATGGCTACCTGAGGCCTAGGGGATCAGTAAACATATCCAGGGGCCCAATGAAGGGCCTTAGTGAGGAATTCAGAAAACCTAGGTGCCTTCTCCACCTCAAAGTTCTTCCTTAGATACTGTGGTTCTTTGAATGAGAATGGCCCCCGTAGATTCATCTATTTGAGTACTGAACAGTTGGTGAACTGTTTAGGAAGGGTTAGGAGACGTGGCCTTGTTGGAGGAGATGTGTCACTGGGGGTGGGCTTTAAGGTATCAAAACCTATGATGCTCTCAGTGAGCTCTGGCTCCCATTCTCCAATAAGGACGTAAGCTCTCAGCTACCGCTCCAGCACCGTGCTTGCCTGCCTGCCGCCAATCTCCCTGCCGTGATGGTCATGGACTCACCCACTGAAACTCTAAGTCCCATTAAACACTTTCCTCTTTATGTTGCTTGGTCCTGGTGTCCGTTCACAGCAATAAAAAGATAACTGAGACAGACACAAAAATCTTATCTGTTCTACATCTGTTTAAGGGCAAATTTTTTTCCTAAAACTGAAATGTCTCCATTCTTACTTCCCAACAATCAGCTGAAAAAAATCTCAAAATAACTTGAAACAATTTCACCAATAGACAAATTGGCAAGAAGAGGGACTCTAGTGGCTCAGAGGCTGGGGACTCTCCCAGGACAAATGATGCTGAGGCCCTATGTCCATATGGAGAGTCCCTTCCTCTGAGGAAGAAAACCAGCTTCCTGAGAAAGATGAAACTGGCTGTTATGAGCTGGTGTCTAGTGAGCTCTGATTGACAAGACCAGGCACATTCAGGATGGTGTGGATGTAGATGAGAATAAGGACTGCAGACTCTGTGCTTAAGTTTAAGCCACTTAGTAACTCTGAGCCTCACTCTCCCCCTGTATCAAGAATAATTATAGTTACTCCTAAGTNTCTATCAGGGATTGGTTCCAGGGCTCAACCCCCTGAAGCACACCAATATCAGGTCCCTGACATAAAATGGGATAGTATTTGCATATGACTTTGGCAACCCTCCCATGTATTTAAATAATTTCTAGATTGCTTTAATACCTTGTACAATGTAAGTAGCTGCTAAGCTGCATAGTTTGGAGAATTTTGTTAAGAANTCTATACATGGGCTGGAGAGATGGCTCAACAGTTAAGAGCACTGGCTGCTCCTCCAGAGGTCCTGAGTTCGGTTCCCAGCAACCACATAGTGGCTCACATCTGTAATGAGATCTGGTGCCCTCTTCTGGCATGTAGGCGGAACACTGTATATGTAATAAATTTTAAAAAAATCGAATCTTAAAAAAAGAAGTCTGTACATGTTCAGTGCAGATATTTTTTCTCAAATATCTTTGGTCTGTGGGTTGTTGAACCCCCACAAGACCAAGAACAGACTGACTGCATAAGATGTCCCCACAAGGATGTTCCAAATCTTGCAAGGAACAATGAGAACAAAGGTGTTTTCTGAGGACTGGGCAGTGGTGGCGCACACCTTTAATCCTAGCACTCAGGAAGCAGAGGCAGGCGTCTTTCTGTGAGTTTGAGGCCAGCCTGGTCTACAAAGTTAGTTCCAGGGCTACACAGGGAAAACCTGTCTCAAAAAAACAAAATTAATTAATTAAAAAATATGTTTTTTGCTTTAAAATGTTTTACAATATGAGGGGGGAAGAGTTACCAGTCACCTTGAGGTCTGATCAAATCACTTTTTGTTTCTTTGTTTTAGACAGTCTTTCTGTGCAGCCCTGGCTAGCCTGGAACTCTCTCTGTAGACCAGGCTGGCCTCCAACTCACAGAAATCTACCTGCCTTTGCCTCCTGAGCACTGGGATTAAAGGTATGTGCCACCATACCTTGACCAAATCTCTTTTTAAAAATAATTTTGTATTAACTTTTTTTCATTTATTTTACATAGTGACACACAGTTTCCCCTCCCTCTTAAAATTAATTTTAAGGGACTAGAAGATGGTTCGGTGGGTAAAGTAAACTTCCACCAAGCCTGATGACCTGAGTTCAATCCCCAGGACCCAGATGGTGGAAGGAAAGAAACTACAACCACACAGGGGGAGGGGAAGAGAGAAGGAGGGGGAGACAACTATGTGACAGAGGAGACAGTGTCGCCGTTATGATGCTACAAAAATGATACCACCAGAAAACTAGAAGGGATAAAGAAGGTCTCTCCCCCAGAAACCTGTCAGGAGGCCCAGCTCTACCAACAATTTGATTTTGGACTTCTGGCCTCTAGAAAATTAATTTCTGTTGTTTTAAGTTACTTCATTGGTGGCTGTATTAGCTACTTTCCTGTGACTGTGCTAAAACACCATGACCAAATTTAAGAAAGAGAAGGAGAGTCCATAACGGTGGGGACAGCATGGCAACAGGCAGGCATGGTGGCAGAAACAGGAAGCTGGGAGGTCNCCTCTTAACCACACACAGGAAGCAGAGAGAGCAGGCAGGAAGTGGGACAAGGCTATAANCCCTCAAAGTCCACCCCCAGTGACACACTTCTCCAGCAAGGCTGCACCTCCTAAAGGTTTCATAATCTCCTCAGTACAGCACCAGCAACTGAGANCCAAGGGTGAGNAAGGGATGAGAATATTCCAGAAGATGCCAGCCTGTTCCAGACCAAAGNCCAGCCCAGATGAATTAGAATTCAGGGAATACNCAGGGTCAGGNGTCCACTGTGCTGATGATACTTTAACAGCCACAGGCCAGAGGAGGGCTCCCTGAGAAGACACCGCCTCAAGCAACATTAACACTAGAANTGACAAATACATCTGAGTAACTGAATTTGTGACCAATTGTTTACTTTTTGATATTATTTTTTTAAATCTAACCAGGAATCAATAAGGCAGCTCAAGGTATGTTGAGGGGTGTCACTGCAGGTGTCACCGTGCCAAGAGATGAGAATGATAGCCCAGGGCAGATTGACTTTTCAACCTGGATCAGACTTTGGGGTGTGCCTAATGCCAGGTAGTTCACTGTCAGCATATTTAAAACAGTACAATTTAGGGAAAGGTTTCCTGGCGATGATCAGTTCAATCCAGGTGCACAGTAAAGCTGAAGGTGTGACTACATAGAAACTCTTTTACACAGTACATGTGACCATGAGGGTAGGTTCCATAGCTAAAAGGCCTAGAGTCTAGTGTGGTCTCTGACCATAGAGGTCAACAGACCATAAAGTACACATGACATCTCCTGTAAGGACGGGTAATGGTCTGGGAGGGAAGAGTCTGGAATACCCATTCTGGGAAATTTGGGTGAGATCCGCCTCTTCAGGAAAAGGTGGGTGAGGTCTGCCTCCACAGATAGCAAAAAGGTCACAAGGTCGTTAACAAAATCTACTCTCGGCTTTCTGGAGGNAACGAAGGTATTTGATTTTATCTCCTCCATTGAGGAGACACCCCTGCATGAACATTCCTAGTTCTCTTAGTGCTTCTCTGTGAGTCCAAGGACCTCTGTGTCCCCAACAGTGTGTAAAATGTATAGAAAAAATAAAATTAGATTTTTCAGGGAACCCCCAAGGTTGTTGCCTAAGAACATTTGTTGTTTGGTTTGATCCTCTCAGCCACCCCATAGAGTTGCCATCTTTCTGGTTTTGCAAATGGGAAAGCCAATATGGGGGATTTCCCATCTTACCACAGACCTTATAACTTCTAAGCATTAGAGTGGGTCTAGCCTCCAACGCTTATTTTCTCCTAAGGACTCCACATTGCCTTGTGAACCAGGTTTATTCCAGCATTTCTAGAGAGGTCTGTCAATCAAGAGGCTAATAGCTCTTCAAGACCATGCCATGCTCTGGGGCTGGGGGGCAGGAAAGAACAAAACAGGAAAAATGGGAGAAGCTAGGGGTGGGGGCAGTGAACTCCCACCTAACCCATTTCTGTTCCCTGATTACAGAAGGTCCTCTTGTCTAGCTTGTCCCCATTCCCTGCCACACAAATTGGTTTATGTNCATCTCCCTCTGTGCCCAGAGTCCTGGAAGCTGGTGTTTAGAAGTGTTAGATAAGACTATTGTCTAAGCCAAACCACTGCTGTCTTTGTGAGTTCAGCTGTATCTGCCTGCAGAAGATCATCCNTCAGCTGGGCTGGTTGANGGTTTACTTTCTGTCATAGAAGGAGTGGGTGGGAGGATCATGGGACCCTCCTTGAGTATCCAGCCACTCTTCCAACTAGTTGTNTGCAATTCTCCTGTGATTGTGCATGATCTCAGGGAGGGACTAGAGAATATAGGCCAGAAAGGACTAAGGGAAGGGGCTCTATCTGGAAGCCACGAGGAAGCTACTGTCTNTGCTGGGAGCAGGCTTTAGAGTCATCCGTGCTCTATAAATAACCCTAAAAAACNCACTGGTTCCCCAGGATGAACTTTGATGGAATCAGACTTTGGTTTGTCAGTGGGACTTTGCAAAGTATATCTTGCTTGGTTCTTTCCCCAGGGTGAAAATCCTCACAACAGTGGTCCTGATTTGGTAGAGCACTTGCCATGCATGTGTGAAATGTGTGAGGCCTTAGATTCATATGCAGAACAGTAGTGGGAGGAGAGAGGGAAAGAGGTGAGGGGGGTGGTATGCAGTGAAATGTCTATTATTGCCAGGGTATCCCTCAAGAATCATTAGATGGAGAGTGCCTTGATGGACCGTCTCCTGCTTCCTGGTGAGTTACATCATTTCCTTATTGACATCTATGCTCAGAGTCACTCAGAGATCAGGGACTGGACTCAAAGGCCAGTCTCCGCTGTAAGCTGCTCTCAGCCAGACTTCATAAAATCCCAAAGGGCTGCTTCTGAGTTCTGTGCAACTGAAGAGCAAGAATGCCCTGTGGTGAAATGTGTGGGCTGTTTATACAAAACTAAAAAGGACGACGGAGACTGTGGCCCCGAAAATCCTTTGACTTAACTAGGGGTGGTGACAGGAGAGCTTTGTGCTTACCAAACACTTCNCTTTCCTTTGCCCCGGAGTTGATCCCTGCTCTTGTGTTTGGGTCTACAATCTGGTCCTCCACGACAGAACTCACNCCACTCACACTGTTCCTGCACTTCTTTTCTCCTAAACCATTTAGACTGATTGTCCATCTTTTTGTTCTATCAGTTCTCAAGAGGAAGATTTTTAAGTTACAAATGATAGTTGTAGATTTTTGTTGTTGTTGTTGTAAATAATGTGGTCCTTACAGCTTTGANTTCATATATTTTGAAGGCCTGTTATGAAGTATACAAATTACTAGGATTATTATGTTATCTTNATGACTGAATCTTTCCTTTGTCATGAAATTACCTTCTTAGTCCCTAGAAATATTCTTNGCCCTAAAATCTGGTTTGGTCTAATGGACCGTTTCAGTTTTCTTTTGACTAAAACATATATACAAGATGCATTTGTATTTATTTTCCATCTTTTCACTTTTNCATATCACTGAGTCTTATCTATTAATCCAATATGGCAATATCTGATTTAATTTAGATATTTGGTCCATTAACATTTATTGTGGTTATCAATATGATTCACTTNAGCACCCAGATGGTGGAAGAAAAGAAACTACAACCACACAGGGGGAGGGGAAGAGAGAAGGAAGGGGAGACAACTATGTGACAGAGGAGATAGTGTCGCCGTTATGATGCTACAAAAATGATACCACCAGAAAACTAGAAGGGATAAAGAAGGTCTCTCCCCCAGAAACCTGTCAGGAGGCCCAGCTCTACCAACAATTTGATTTTGGACTTCTGGCCTCTAGAAAATTAATTTCTGTTGTTTTAAGTTACTTCATTGGTGGCTGTATTAGCTACTTTCCTGTGACTGTGCTAAAACACCATGACCAAATTTAAGAAAGAGAAGGAGAGTCCATAACGGTGGGGACAGCATGGCAACAGGCAGGCATGGTGGCAGAAACAGGAAGCTGGGAGGTCNCCTCTTAACCACACACAGGAAGCAGAGAGAGCAGGCAGGAAGTGGGACAAGGCTATAANCCCTCAAAGTCCACCCCCAGTGACACACTTCTCCAGCAAGGCTGCACCTCCTAAAGGTTTCATAATCTCCTCAGTACAGCACCAGCAACTGAGANCCAAGGGTGAGNAAGGGATGAGAATATTCCAGAAGATGCCAGCCTGTTCCAGACCAAAGNCCAGCCCAGATGAATTAGAATTCAGGGAATACNCAGGGTCAGGNGTCCACTGTGCTGATGATACTTTAACAGCCACAGGCCAGAGGAGGGCTCCCTGAGAAGACACCGCCTCAAGCAACATTAACACTAGAATTGACAAATACATCTGAGTAACTGAATTTGTGACCAATTGTTTACTTTTTGATATTATTTTTTTAAATCTAACCAGGAATCAATAAGGCAGCTCAAGGTATGTTGAGGGGTGTCACTGCAGGTGTCACCGTGCCAAGAGATGAGAATGATAGCCCAGGGCAGATTGACTTTTCAACCTGGATCAGACTTTGGGGTGTGCCTAATGCCAGGTAGTTCACTGTCAGCATATTTAAAACAGTACAATTTAGGGAAAGGTTTCCTGGCGATGATCAGTTCAATCCAGGTGCACAGTAAAGCTGAAGGTGTGACTACATAGAAACTCTTTTACACAGTACATGTGACCATGAGGGTAGGTTCCATAGCTAAAAGGCCTAGAGTCTAGTGTGGTCTCTGACCATAGAGGTCAACAGACCATAAAGTACACATGACATCTCCTGTAAGGACGGGTAATGGTCTGGGAGGGAAGAGTCTGGAATACCCATTCTGGGAAATTTGGGTGAGATCCGCCTCTTCAGGAAAAGGTGGGTGAGGTCTGCCTCCACAGATAGCAAAAAGGTCACAAGGTCGTTAACAAAATCTACTCTCGGCTTTCTGGAGGNAACGAAGGTATTTGATTTTATCTCCTCCATTGAGGAGACACCCCTGCATGAACATTCCTAGTTCTCTTAGTGCTTCTCTGTGAGTCCAAGGACCTCTGTGTCCCCAACAGTGTGTAAAATGTATAGAAAAAATAAAATTAGATTTTTCAGGGAACCCCCAAGGTTGTTGCCTAAGAACATTTGTTGTTTGGTTTGATCCTCTCAGCCACCCCATAGAGTTGCCATCTTTCTGGTTTTGCAAATGGGAAAGCCAATATGGGGGATTTCCCATCTTACCACAGACCTTATAACTTCTAAGCATTAGAGTGGGTCTAGCCTCCAACGCTTATTTTCTCCTAAGGACTCCACATTGCCTTGTGAACCAGGTTTATTCCAGCATTTCTAGAGAGGTCTGTCAATCAAGAGGCTAATAGCTCTTCAAGACCATGCCATGCTCTGGGGCTGGGGGGCAGGAAAGAACAAAACAGGAAAAATGGGAGAAGCTAGGGGTGGGGGCAGTGAACTCCCACCTAACCCATTTCTGTTCCCTGATTACAGAAGGTCCTCTTGTCTAGCTTGTCCCCATTCCCTGCCACACAAATTGGTTTATGTNCATCTCCCTCTGTGCCCAGAGTCCTGGAAGCTGGTGTTTAGAAGTGTTAGATAAGACTATTGTCTAAGCCAAACCACTGCTGTCTTTGTGAGTTCAGCTGTATCTGCCTGCAGAAGATCATCCNTCAGCTGGGCTGGTTGANGGTTTACTTTCTGTCATAGAAGGAGTGGGTGGGAGGATCATGGGACCCTCCTTGAGTATCCAGCCACTCTTCCAACTAGTTGTNTGCAATTCTCCTGTGATTGTGCATGATCTCAGGGAGGGACTAGAGAATATAGGCCAGAAAGGACTAAGGGAAGGGGCTCTATCTGGAAGCCACGAGGAAGCTACTGTCTNTGCTGGGAGCAGGCTTTAGAGTCATCCGTGCTCTATAAATAACCCTAAAAAACNCACTGGTTCCCCAGGATGAACTTTGATGGAATCAGACTTTGGTTTGTCAGTGGGACTTTGCAAAGTATATCTTGCTTGGTTCTTTCCCCAGGGTGAAAATCCTCACAACAGTGGTCCTGATTTGGTAGAGCACTTGCCATGCATGTGTGAAATGTGTGAGGCCTTAGATTCATATGCAGAACAGTAGTGGGAGGAGAGAGGGAAAGAGGTGAGGGGGGTGGTATGCAGTGAAATGTCTATTATTGCCAGGGTATCCCTCAAGAATCATTAGATGGAGAGTGCCTTGATGGACCGTCTCCTGCTTCCTGGTGAGTTACATCATTTCCTTATTGACATCTATGCTCAGAGTCACTCAGAGATCAGGGACTGGACTCAAAGGCCAGTCTCCGCTGTAAGCTGCTCTCAGCCAGACTTCATAAAATCCCAAAGGGCTGCTTCTGAGTTCTGTGCAACTGAAGAGCAAGAATGCCCTGTGGTGAAATGTGTGGGCTGTTTATACAAAACTAAAAAGGACGACGGAGACTGTGGCCCCGAAAATCCTTTGACTTAACTAGGGGTGGTGACAGGAGAGCTTTGTGCTTACCAAACACTTCNCTTTCCTTTGCCCCGGAGTTGATCCCTGCTCTTGTGTTTGGGTCTACAATCTGGTCCTCCACGACAGAACTCACNCCACTCACACTGTTCCTGCACTTCTTTTCTCCTAAACCATTTAGACTGATTGTCCATCTTTTTGTTCTATCAGTTCTCAAGAGGAAGATTTTTAAGTTACAAATGATAGTTGTAGATTTTTGTTGTTGTTGTTGTAAATAATGTGGTCCTTACAGCTTTGANTTCATATATTTTGAAGGCCTGTTATGAAGTATACAAATTACTAGGATTATTATGTTATCTTNATGACTGAATCTTTCCTTTGTCATGAAATTACCTTCTTAGTCCCTAGAAATATTCTTNGCCCTAAAATCTGGTTTGGTCTAATGGACCGTTTCAGTTTTCTTTTGACTAAAACATATATACAAGATGCATTTGTATTTATTTTCCATCTTTTCACTTTTNCATATCACTGAGTCTTATCTATTAATCCAATATGGCAATATCTGATTTAATTTAGATATTTGGTCCATTAACATTTATTGTGGTTATCAATATGATTCACTTNAAATCTACCATCNTTTTTTNAATTTAATTTAATTTTATTTTTTTTCCAGATATGGTTTCACTGTGTATCCTTAGCTGTCCTAGAACTTGTTCTGTAGGCCAGACTGGCCTGGAACTCAGAGCTCTGCCTCCTGTCTCTGCCTTCCTAGTGTTGGGATTAAAGGTGTGTGTCATCACCGCCTAGCTTAAATCTACCATTTTGGCATCCATTTTCTACTTTTCCTGTCTATTTTTACTTGTTTCTCTGCTATTACACATTTTTGGTTAGTTGGCTGTTTTTCATNATTCTATTTTTATTTCTTTTCTTTCTTTACTTATTAAGNATGACCCTNTGNTGTGCAATTTTAGTGGGTTGCTCTGGGGTTTATGATANGCACTTTTAAAAAATAGAATCTNCTATCAGGTAGGCTTTGAAGTTGCCATCTTCCTGCCTCAGTCTCCCAANTGCTATAAGTGTGTGACACCATACCTAGCTATAATATACATCTTTTTNAAAACATTTATTTTTATTTTATGTGTATGAGGTATGAGTGTTTTGTCTGTAAGCACGTCTGTGCCCTATGCCTGGTTCCCATGGAGATTAGAAGAGAGGGCTTTGGAGCCCCCATAACAGGAGTTACAAAACATTTTGAGCCACAATATCAGTGCTGGGAATTGAACCCAGGTCCTCTAAAAGAGCAACTAATGCTCTTAACAGTTGAGCNATCTCTCCAGACCCAGTAATATACTTTAACTTATTATTGTTTGTCTTCAAGTGACACTTCACTTCNTACATAAGAATCTTCCAATGTTATAGATCTACTTTTCTTCTGGCCTTGGTATTATTATCAGATGCCTATTTTNAAATAGTGGTATTGTTAATATTTTCCCTTTAGTCAATTATTTCTTAGANATACTTAGTTAAGGAACACATCCCTACATAGTTATCATTCCTTTGTGTATGTCTATGTATGTGTAGTGTATGTGCACATGTGTGCATGTGAATATGGGGTCAAAGGCTGACACAGATATCTTCCTCTATCACTGGCATCTTTTGAGACAGGACTTCTTCACTGAACCAAGCTTACCAATTGGCTAGATGGGCTGGCTGGCAAGCTCGAGGGACCCACATATCTCAGCCCCCTGTCTTCAGCACTAGCATTACAGATGTGCACAACCACACACATATACCATGTGGTTGCTATGGATCCAAACTTAGGTCTTCATGACTGTGCAGCAGACATTTTACCAACCGAGCCATCTCCTCGGCCCCATAGCTCTTATTTCTCATACTTTTTAAAATCTATTTTTGTTTGATCTTTGAGAACTTCATACAGTGTATTTTTATTATATTCATCCCCTGCCCCCAACTCCTCTCATACCCTCCCCACTTCCCTACCATCCTACTTAATGTTCTCTCTCTCAGGGAACATTAGTGTTTTATATATTCTTGCGTTTTTAATATATATGTTTTGAAAATATATATATTTAAAATACAGATATATATGTATTGTATATATATGTATTGTTTTTAAAACCTCAAGTCTAACTTGTGTTGGCCAATTACTACTCCAGGCATGCCCTCTGATTGATAGACCAGATGTCACTACNTTGAAGAAACTGACTTCTNCTCTTCCAGCTGCAATCAAATGNCAGTAGCTCCTGAGCTAGGGTTGCAACCCACCTCCCTCCTCCATGCTGAGATTTTCTCNGGCTTGAGTTTGTGAAAGTCTTGCACGTGCTGTGACAATCTCTGTGAGTCCAGATGTGCATTTGTCCCAATGTGTCTAGAAACNCTGTTTCCTGGAAGTCATCCACCACTTCTCCCTCTTCCTCATAGATCCCCTGAGCCTTGAAGAGAAGGGTGTGATACAGACATCACATTTAGGGCTGAGCATCCAGAAGCCTTTTAGTCTCTGACATTGACAGTTGTACTCACTGTGTTAATTGCTATCTATTCCAAGAAGAAGCTTCTTGGATAAGGGTTGAACAATGCATTGATGTATGAACATGGCAATAGAGTCATCTTAATACTATGTCCATTTCACAGAATAATAGTGGTAGGCTTTCCTCTAGGACTCATGACCTGTCTAGTTAGAGGTTCTTGGCCTCATTGACAGGGACTCAGTGGTAAGCACTTGACTTGCTTGGTGTGCACAAGTCCATGGGTTTGATCCCCTCACTACCCCCACCAACAAACTGAAGCTATTTCACCATCTTTTAATGTGTTTTGTCTCTATCCTAGCTAGTTTTTTGTAAGCCTGACACAAGCTAGTACTATTCAGAAAGAGGAACATCACCTGAGAAAATGCCTCCATCAGATTGGCCTGTAGGCAAGTCTGTGGGGTATTTTCTTGATGAATGATTGATGTGGGAGGTCCCAGCCACTGTGGGTGGTGTCACTCTGGGCAGGTGGTCCTGGGAGTATAATAAAAATAGTTGACTGTGAGCCTGAGGAGCAAGCTAGGAAGCTTATGTTCCTCTATGGCTTCTGCTTCAGTTCCTGCCCCGAGTTTCCTGCCTTGGGTTCCTGCCCTGNCTTCTCTTCATGATATCTCTTGTAAGATGCAAGGTGAGATAAGTAAGCCCTTTGTTCTCTGTGGTGGTTTGAAAGAAAATAGCCCCCAAAGGGAGTGGTGCTATTAGGAGGTGTATCTTTGTTGGAGTAGGTGTGACCTTGTTAGAGGGAGTGTGTCACTGTGGGGGTGGGCTTTGAGGTCTCCTTTGCTCAAGCTATACTCAGTGTGGTAGACAGTTCACTTCCTGTTGCCTGTGGATCAAGATGTAGAACTCTCCTCTCCAGCACCATGCCTGCCTAAATACCATCAGGTTTCCCATCATGATGATAATGGACTAAACCTCTGAAACTGTAGGCTACCCCCAATTAAATGTCTTCCTTTATACGAATTGCTGTGGTCATGGTGTCTCCTCACAGCAATTGAAACCCCAACTAAGACACTCTCCAAGTTGCTTTTGGTCATGGTGTTTTATCACAGCAATAGAAAGCAAACTGAGACAGCTTCCAATAAGAAGTCTTCTATCAGCTAGACAAAGGTGGTGCACACCTGTAATCCCAGAACTTGGGAAGTAGGGAAGAAGGATCAGGAGTTCAAGACCAGCCTCAGTTACATATATATTGACTTTGAAGTTGGCCTGGGCTACATAAAATCCTGTTGGAACAGAGGGAGGGAGGGAAAGAGAAAGGGAGGGAGAGAGGGAAGGAGAGAGAAAGAGGGACAGAGGGAGAGAAAGAGAAGGAGGGAGGAAGGAAGAGAAGGAAGGAGGGAGAGAGGAAGGGAGAGAGAGGGAGAGAGGAAAAGAAGGAAGGAAGGAAGACAATTAGAGAAAGCAGGGAAGGAAAGGATGGAAGAAATCCCCTGGCATCCTTGTCTTTGTTTCCCTGAGTGTACTGTGTCTTTTTCCTCAGCTGCTCTTGCTTTCTCTCTTTGGCTTCACACAGTTTGGTTGTGCTGTGCCTTGGTGCTGTTCGCTTCATGTTCCTGTGTCTGAAAGGTTTTTTGATTTCTTAATTCTGTTGGCTTACAGTTTTTGGCAGTTTTAGAGAATTTTGGACAATCATTTCTTCTGGTACTATTCTTGTCCCAGTGGCCTGGGACCCCAGTCTCTAATCACATGTGCATCTGGCCACTGGAAGTCACCCCATGCCTCACTGTGCTCTTTTCATTTTTTTCTGTCTTTTTTTCCCTTTTGATCACTTCTAACACCATTGTTCATTCCTTCTGCAATGGATAATCTGTCACAAGTCCTACCATGTGTGTTTCTCCTGTCAGACCCTGGAGCTTTCCACTCTAACGGCCCCTTTGGGTCTCTGTGAAGACCTCGCATGTCTACTTCTCATGTTTAGTATCCTTTGACTTCTTGACATGTCACCTCACTGTGTCCCTTTATACCATGCTGTCATTTCTATTATTTCTTAGTGTTGAATGATTTTTCTGTTCATTCTTGACTGTATTTCCCTTCTTTTTGAATGTCTGGTTCTTTTTATCTGAATGCCAAACACCATCAGTTTTACCTTGTTGGATGTTGNAAACGTTCTTTTTCACAGAAGTACCCTTTGTTCTGTTAAAGGATGCACTTCAGTTACCTGGGAAGCATTTGATCATTTCACNTCTTTTAAATTTTGTTAGGCCAGAGCTGCTTTTAACTTAGGGTTAATCCCCACAAGACAAAATGCTTCTTGATAGTCTTCTATTCTGCAGTTTTCTACTTTGGCAATTGGCAGCAGACATTCCTCTAGGCTGTGAGCTCTGAACAGTGTTTCCTCAGATCCTTCTGGGTGGCTCTAATCTCAGGGTGGTCCTCACCTGCACAGGCTGAGAACTATGCACACAACACCCAGGAAGAGGCTCTGCAGACCTCAGAGTCGTCTCTCTGGGCAGCTCTCTCCTCTCTATCACTCTACCCTAGGAACAGCAGCCTCTTGGCCCCATGTTCATTCAGAGTGTCCTGACTTCTGCTGGGTTTCTGCCACCAGCCATCACAGACTGAGTACTTGCTCCAGGCAATGAGCCCAGAACAGGAGGCTTGCCTCCTGTGTTTCCCATCTCATCAGTTGTTATTGTTTTCAAAAACTTAGTCCAGTTTTGCTTCATATGGGGAGATAAATGAAATCTTTATTGCTCCATCTCAAGTGGAAAGAGAAGTCCTTTAAACTCTTCTCTCTGCACTCTCGAAAATGAACAGGCTGGCCTTGACTGAAAAATCCTCCAAGCAGCCAAACAGTCAACACACTCATGGACCCACCCACAAACCCTCCAGACATGGACACTTTTTCCAGGCAAATGTTAGGGTACCCTCGTGTTGACAACCAGACACTGTTGGGAACAACAACCAAACAGAGGTGAAATATCAGCTGACATTTAATGAGACAGAGCCTGAACCTGACTCCTCTAAAATAACACTATTCTGTATCTTTCCCCAGATGAGAGGAGGGGAGCCGTGGAATCAGCTTTATTCAAAGTTCACTGATGGCTGACTCCTTGGCTCACGGTAGCACAATGNCCCGTACTCCTTCATACCTAACAGTTTGGCCCACCTGCCCTTCCCCTCTTCATCTCTCCTGTTAGCAGTAGTCAATGGTAATCCTAAAGCCAGGGGTGGAGGCACACACCTTTAATCCAGCACTCAGGAGGTAAAGGCAGGTGGATTTCTATGAGTTTGAGGCCAGCTTGGTCTACATAGTAAGTTCCAGGACATCCAGAGCTATATAATAGCGAGAACCTGTCTCAACTCCTCTCGCCAAACCCCCTGCAAGAAAAAAAAAGGGAAGAAAGTCTTAAATCTTTTGACTTGANGTTCTAATATTCCCTAATCAGACACCTTCTCCAGAGTTGGACCAGCAACAGCTGACAAGTTAGGAAACACAGAAATTCAGGTTCCAAGGGAGACCCATGGTCCCAGAAGCTGCACTTCAGGAAGATCCCCGGGGGATCTGTGTACACAGAANGTAGAAGAGCTCTGCTCTAGAACACTGGATCAGATGGCAGGCTGTGTGCACTGTCCACATAAGACCTCTTCTANCCAAGGCTGCCTCCCCAGCGTATCTCAGTNTTAAGNCCAGCTGCAGGACTCAGCTCAACCGCTGACTTTGGATAACCACCCTGTGTCTGTGGTGTCTGTGGTATTAATGGCAGAGAAGACCAGGCAGAGCCCAGAAACAGGAGCAGATCTCAGCAAGACTGCAAGGACATGCTGAGCAGCAACAAATCTGGCCTGGCGTTGTCATTGTCCCCCAAGTCATCTGAGGAGTCTTTAATCTGGTTTGTATGCGGCCACTCTTGTGAGGCTGATACAAGGGAGAAACATTTGTCACAAAGGGCCAGATCTGTCACTCAGAGCTTCTCTGTCTGATGTCACCTCATCTTCCACAGACCTGTGTAAGTGGGAGAGGATGGAGAGGTAGNTGAGCTGGTGGGTGTTTGNCTTGCATGCATGAGGCTCTGACAAGTTTCATCTCCAGAACTGGAAGAAGGAGGGGGAGAGAGAAAGACAGGAAGTACAGAAGGACATACCCTCAAGCGTATGTTAGAGTAAACTTGCTGTGAATGAGCTGCCTNTCACATGGTGCTTCCTTTGTTGTGGCTACTGTTGAGTGAAGTTCGCCAACAAGGAAGCTCTACCCAAGATACCATCTTAATGCATGACTAGCAGGTGACCCAAGAGATGCTGGAACATGCCAGTCTCCATCAAGAGATAAGGGAATGACCAACATCGGTTCCCAACATGACATTCACATAGACCGTGTGTATTCATTCAGTAAGTATTTATGGTGTGTCTATTGCCTCAGGCCTAGGAGTAAAAGGCACAGAAATTGCTCTCAAGGAACTCCCTATGTTGAGATGACAGACAATTACAGAACGTGTGTGTGTGTGTGTGTGTGTGTGTGTGTGTGTGTGTGTT
>LZPO01075990.1:83794-103396 GCA_001675575.1 Neotoma lepida | reverse complement strand
AGAAGAAGAAGAAGAAGAAGAAGAAGAAGAGCCCCAAAATAAATATTCTCACACGTGCCTTGTGCCTCGTAAGGGGTTTGAGAGTGGGGTTTTACAACCGTAGGCACAGCATAGATGCCACCTGTGAACACGTGCCTTGTAAACCGTGTGAACTTGTTATGTAACCCTCTTTCTGGAACCATCTAGGCATGACCCTCCAGCCCCAGGTGACAGGGATGGCTCATCTTAATGGCCACATGATGGCACTNGACAAATGATGGGAACCAGGGATCTGTATCTCCTTGGATTTGGGAAGAGGGGGTCTCTATATCAATCATGACTAATTTTTTTATTTTCTTTTCCTCCATTTTATTTACTTATTTATTCTTCAGTTCTTCGGGGCTTTTGTTTTTGTTTGTTTTCTCTTTTTCATGGTCTTCTTTTCTTTCTTTGTGAACTATAGTCTCACTTTGTATTTCAGACTGGTCACTAACTCACAATCCTTCTGTCTCCACTTTGGGGGTATTGGGATTACAGGCATGTACCACCACATCCACCTACATAATACCTAATTTTTAGCAAGAACTTTGGAAGCACGATACACATATTGTTCCCAGCCCTATAGCCCAGGGCAGTGCTCATCCCTAGATACAGACATGAAACAGAAAGAGGAGGTGAAACTGCTTGCCCAAGTGTGAGTTAGTTTCCCCTAGCACCAGGACAAGAGGCAGGAAGGCCCAGGTGGGCTCCCTCCCCTCGGGGTGCTATGTGGCCTCTGTGAGGGGCCTTTGACCTCCTCCCTTACTCCGTGTNGGTGATGAGGAGCCAGCTCCTCCTGTCTTCTTGTGTAGTTTGACATTTTACTGTAAAAACTCTGACGTGATGACCAAAACTGGGCTTGGTTGCTGACAGTTTTACCGTGTGTAAAATATTCTCTGTAGGGTTCAGCATTCTTCTGACTCAGGCAGCTTAGATGACCAACAGGAGGGGGCTTACTGGGCTCTACTGATGAGGAAAAGTGAATGTGACAAGCTGGTGTGCAACAGGGAAGGGACCCAAGAGGCAGCTAGAAGAGGACTTGTATCTGAGCAGCAGAGAAAAAGTGGGAACCGTTTGGGTCTCAGAAGTTAAATGCATGGTCTCCAGGTGGACACACACACACACACACACACACACACACACACACTCACTTACTTTACTTTGAGGGATCAGAATCCTTGCCGTGTCTGCAGACAATGGCTCGGGTCGGTATGGAAGAAGAGGAAACCCTGAGGGCTGAACAGGCTGTGAGCCACAGCTGCCCTGAAAAGAGGCATATTCCTAGCTGGGTTAGTGCAAGTAGTTCTCACAAGGGTGGCCTGGAGAGTCAGAGCCTAACACACCTGCTGGATGGGCAGGTGGAGCATCGAAAGGGCTGGAGTGAATAGAATGAAGGAGTCAGCTGTGCGTCTGTTTTCACAGATGGGCAGTGCTCTGCTTGTGTCTGGCTCTGCATCTGGAACTGTGTTGCAGTTTGGAAGACTCAAGTCTGATTTTAGCCAAACTTTTGAAACAGACATTGAATCATAGAAGCTAAACTATAACATAGAAACTCACTACTACAGCTGGGTGGGGGAGATCAAAGATCTGGGGCGTAGTTCCCTGGCAGAACATTGGCCTTGCATATACAAGGCCCTGGGTCCAAAGTACCAGCACTGCAAGAAAACCAACAACAACAAAAATGTCTTGTAACCACAGCTAAGTCTTTGCTTGGTTATACCCAGTCCTTGACAAGAATTTACAACATTGACCTATGACTTAACTGTGATGGACATGGCTTTCGAATCTGAGAAGCACTTTTGGGGGCTAGGGATATGGCTCGGTGGATAAAGCATTTTCTACACAAGTTCAAAGACCAGAGTTCAGAACTGCAGAACCCATTTGAAAGCAGGGGCAGNTGTAATGGCCTCTTGAANTCTCAGAACTTGGTGGNAGAGACGGGGGTCCCCGGGGCTAGTTGGTTAGCTAGACTAGCTGGAACTGGCAAACCTCAGGTTCAGCAAGGGACTTCGCTTCAGTAAAGTGAAGAGTGATCAGGGAAGACATTAAGATGCTCAGCGTCCACCTCTGGCCTCCACTCCCACATCCACACACGTGCACATGCACCACACACACATACTCACAAAGAACAAAGATCTACTTTTGCCTCTGCAGCAGAGAGAACAGAAAGGTCACTCACTGNTCTTTGAGTCAGGAACCCTAGGCTTTGTGTTCAGGTGAAATGGGAATCCCTCTGTATCTGAGGTCCCTTGGTAAAGCAAAACAATCCTCTGTCTCCCCCAGCACGTTGTAGATAGAAATCGAGTGCATACCAGAGGGCACGTCTGAAAATTCTTTGCAANGATAAAGCNGTTATGATATCATTTGTTGAGTGCTTATCTGTTTGATGCCAATCTCCATTCAAAACGNNTCANGTGTACTCCTGCCACTTTCCTAACAGCACTGTAAGATGGCTACTGGTATTATCCAGGACNGTTCACTCCAGACGAGCCCTTGGATGCATAGCTCTGAGTCTGACCTCAGAGCCCATATGGTAAAACACTACACTCGCTTCAAAGGATAACTGCCACCACATTGTCTAACGGAAACTTAGTCAAGCTTGTCTGTGGTGGGGAGATGCTGCGGTGGTATGGGTATTGACACGTCAATCAAAGCCCATCGTTACTGCTTGTATTTGTCCGAAGCTCTTGATAAATGTTCTTCTGTGGCTTGATGGTCCATAAGATTGCCACAGAAAAGCAAACTGAAGCTCAAAATGATTAGGAGCTTAAGGACAAGGTCACTCAGCCATAAGACAACAGGGGTGGGATGTGAACTTAGGACCCCTGAACCCACACATCTATCCTGTCTCCAGGGAAGTTTTTCCTTATCTGCTAGGAGCTGAGCTCAGGCCGACAGGGCACTGGGATAAAGCAGCGAACATACCCCAACCACTGGGCATTTGCCACAAATAAAAAGCAATCATTTAGTTAGGTGTGATGGCACATGCCTTTAATCCCAATATGCGGGAGGCAAAGGCAGGCTAATCTCTTGTGAGTTTGAGGCTAATCTGGTCTATATATCAAGTTCCAGGCCAGCCAGGGTTACATAGTGAAATCCTGGTTTGTTTGTTTAAGCAGTCATCTAGAAAGATGGCTGTGCTGGGACCACTAAGCCATCTCTGGAGCATGTGGCAGCCTTGGAAAGACGGTTCGGACAGGGCTCAGCACTGGTGTCTGCTGCTTGCAGTAACCACAGGCAGCACAAGACACCACCGGCATCTGGCTCTGCAATGTGTCCTCAGGCCAGCCTGGTAATAAAAAGNAGTTTGAAATGAATGTGTCTCCTCTATCCATAGACCATGTGGCTCTTCCACCCAAGGATCCATCCTAGATGCGGGTGGCACTTGTGGTTGTACCAAGCGGACCTTGGTCTCTGGGCTTACCTTGGTATGATTATAAGTCCTACACCTCTGCCCTGGGAAGCTAGACACATGGGTCTTTGAATGGACAAGCCCATCCCTTGCCCGCTATTTAAAAACAAGAGTGGTCAAAACTAGCAGGTTGGACTGCCGAACACCAGTGCATTCCATCCCAGCCCAAAAAAGGCAGGATGATGATTCCCAGAANCTCCTTCAGTTGCCTCAAAGTGGCACCCACCTCTCTCTATCTAAAGATGCCNTTCAGAATAGCCTCAGACAGAAGCCAAAAACATTTTGAGCAACTTGGGAGCTCAACTGAGTCACAGTGACAGCTTTTTTTAGGTCAAGACTCTTNGTCTGAGTAAGGCACAAAGCTGGTGTTTTAAGCTGTGTGACGGGATGAAAATAGCTCTGCAGCCTCCTCCTTTCTACCTGCAACACCTGACTTACAGAAGCCACCGGGCCGGTGGTCAAGGACTCATAATTCAAACCGTGGTTGGGGGAACATCAGCCACCGAGGTTCCTCTGTTAGCTCTGGACCAGCCAGCAAGGCAGGGCTCCTGGCCATGGAGCTCTGGGTTAGCTCTGCAGAGGCCACATGTCTAAGACTGAGAGACGGCATGCATAGCNGTCCGATCTCCAGCCCTCCAGGCATCAGCTCCAGCTATGATGCATCTGAAGCCTTGAGGAATCCTTGGTTTGGGGTGTAAGGTAAAAGTTCTACCTTTTGGAGGATGTGACCTAATATTGATCTATACTAGAAATACACTTCTGAGACCAGACTTGAAAGCAACTGCCCTGAGCAAAAGGGCAAATTAGACACAGGGATGACTCTCCCNATCACGTTCCACCAAACTGGNCCCTGTGACAGCAAACATGTGTGTTTCCCTCACTGTGTTTCCTGATAGTCCCAACAGAGCCCACTGGCTCCCCAGAGGCCTCCCAGGAAGAGTGGCTGTGTTGTATGGATTCAGCCTCTCCTCTGTGGCCACTGGAATCAGGGTGCTCAGTTGNAGATAGCAGATGTGCCAGACCAGTTCTGCTGGAGAACTTCAGTCTGTAGTTTTNAAGTCTATAAAGTAGGCACTAGGGCTTGGAGAGATGACTCAGTGGTTAAGAGCACTGACTGTTCTTCCAGAGGACCCAGGTTCAATTCCCAGCAGCCACATGCAAGCTCACAACTGTAACTCCAGTCCCAGGGGATTTGACTCTCTCTTCTGGCCTCTCTGGGCACTGCAAGCATGTGATGTACAGACATCCATACATGTAAAACACCAATACAGAAAAAAAATTTAAGAAAAAGATTGGGGGTGGACATAACTCTTGTCCTTCTCCTAAGGGCATATTTTTAAAATAGATGCCATCTTTTCTTTTTTTCTTTCTTTTTTGATGTGTGTTAGAGTGCATGTGTGCATGTTCCCATGTGTGGGTGCATGCATATAGCAGTGCACATATGCATGTATGTATGCACATAGAGGCCAAAGGTTGGAATCATCCTCAATTCCTCCTGCATCCTACTCACTGAGGCAGTAGCTCTCAGTCAGACTCAGAACTCACTGATCTGACCAGTCTCTCCAGGCAGCCTTCTCTGGGAATCTCCTGTCTTCACCTCCTGAGGCTGGACTTACAGGTGGGCTGCTCCACTCACCAGGCATTTCCATGGGTTTAGTCTTGACACAAGTGCTTTAACTGCTGAGCTACCTCCACAGCTCTGAAAGCGTCTTTCCTTAGGGGTTATGACTATTACAGAGAGGGGCCCCTTCCTCCCACTTCAACTGGTACCAAGTTTAAAAGCAGTCAGAGCCTAAAACTATATAAATATGTGGGAGGGTTCATAATTGATGGTCCAGTTCTCTCCCTCTCCCTCTCCCTCTCTCTCTCCCTCCCTCCCTCCCTCTCTCCCTCTCTCTCTCTGGAATGAGCCAGGTCCCCATCAACACCAGGATCCACACAAATTCAAGTCCTTCATATAAAACAACTTAGTGTTTATATTCAGCTCCATACAGCTGCCTGTAACTGTCATCTCTAGATCACATGCATTGTCTAACACAATGTAAATATTATGTAAATATAATAGTTACTCTAATGCATTGTTTACAGTGTAATGGCAAGGGGGGGAGTCTATAGCCTATACATGCTTAGAGCAGACAATTTATTTTTCCGTTTATTTTCCTGCTCTGGTTGGTTGAATCCAAGCATACAGAACCTGTAGATAGACAGAGAACCATCTGGAAACTGAAGTGACCTCCTCCATGCCATCTTTTTTTTTTCTGTTTTGCACTGAAATGTGACCACCCTGTGAGGGTGACGCTGGACCAGCATCTACTGAAGGTGTTAGTGCTTAGTTGTGATCTCTATATTCATACGCTGACAGTGAACAGTAAAGATTCTTCTCTCCTATACACATCACAATAGAGCTGCCTGCTTGACAGAGTGCTAGTACAGCACAGAGCCCTGGGTCCAATCCCCTGTACCACATAAGCTGAGCTGGTGGCACATGCCTTTCATCCCAGCACTCAGGAGGTGGAGTCAGCAGGACCAGGAGTCGAGCCAAAACCAACCAAGTAAGACTGTCTAAAGCAAACAACAACAGGACTGGCTGCTACAGAATTCAAGGAATCTCTCACCTAGTCATTTGTATTATACTAAATGACCTGGCAAGCCAATGACACACAGCATTAGCTGCCATCTGTACAGTGCTTCACCCATGGACAGGTGCTGGGACAGGTGGTTTATTGACTTCATCCTTCAGCGCTATGAGGCTCCTGCTGCAATAGAGTTCTTCAGGAGTGAGATGTTCTCAGGGCCAGTGGGGACCAGAGCACAGTACTCCTGGAAGTTCCCTGCCACTGCTGCTGCCTCAGGGTGGCATTCGTTTGAGGGACTTTGCCCTGTCCTATACCTCCACACGCAGTCCTGGCCTCAGAGTGTTCCTGTTTCTGAGGCCCAGTGCTCAGCAGCCAGCGTCCCACCAGGCTGCATTTGGTCTCAAGCTAGTCTAGGGATANACTGCCTGTCCATTCTCTCACACCTCCCTGTGGCTGCCATGGATCCTGCCCATCTCACTTTATCTCTGGGTGAAGGGTCCCAAAAGTAAGGTTCAAAAACATCCAAGTGCAAGAGNTAGGTATACTTCTGTGTCAGGAAAAAGAAGTTTATAGCAGCCCCCTTTTAGGGAATAGTTCACCCCAACCACCAGCTTATGTCATAACCTCAACAATAAGAACAGCTAAATAAGAAATTTGAAATGGGTGAGCTTTGAGCCAGCGATACAGTTCAGTTGGCTGAAGCACCACNTGAGTTCCACATTGTAGAACAAGAACTGACCCCCACAAGCCATCCTCTGACCTCTACACAAGTACTAAGACAAATACACACACNGGTGAGAGAGTCTTGAGGTCCAGCTTCTTAATGCTGTGATTACAAAATATGGCAGACCTGGTGAGTTGGTGGTACATGTNGGTAATCCCAGCTACTCAACCAACTAAGGTAGGTGGATCACAAAGTCCAGACCAGTCTGGCCTCTACTGCAAGACTGTTTCAATTAAAAAGACAGAATAAAGCTGGTCCCTTGGCCTGATCAAACCTTGTAACTGAGTATTGAGAGTAGAGTCAGTTAGCCCTGAGGCCAGTCAACCCTGAGGCCAATCAGCCCTGAGGCCAGTCAGCCCTGAGGCCCACTGACTTGCTTCATAACTTTGGGCAACCTCTCTGGGTCTGTCTCACTAGCAGGAGTGGATGGTGGAAACAGCCATCTTGCAGCTGAGATGGTAGGACATGCCTGTCACCCAGCATTTAGGAAACTGAGGCAGGAAGATTACTAGCTCAAGGCAAACTGAGTCTGTATAGAAAGACCTTGTCTCAAAAGGCAAGCAAGTAAACAAAAACAATAAGGACAACAACAGAAGTGCAGAGTGTAGGGCAGATTTATCAAAACATTGTACACAAAGCACCTGGCACACAGTAGGTCATNAGAACGAAGTGGCAGAAAGTGCCACCTGGTTCTTTGAGAAGCACCCACACTGTGCATGCGCACTTTGAGTGTACCAACATTGCCTAGTCCTCCTCACAGCAGGCACAGCCAGGCATTCATCTACAAAAGGAAAGCTCTCCAGAACTCAAAGGAAGGGGAGGGTCCTCCCAGGTCTGCCTCTAGCTTCTCTGACAGGACAGACAAAACAGGGACATTGTTCCCTTTCTTTGGAGAAAGAGACTATATATATATATATATATATATATATATAGTCTATATATATAGTCTATATATATATATATATTAGCCATTCCAATAAACGAGCTAGCGAGAACATAACCTAGACACAATTCATGGTTATCACCATGCCCAGATTATTCAAATGAGGCCTTGAGAAGAGCCCAGTGTGGACCTGGCTGCCAGAGAGTGTCCACGTGGGCTTCTGGAAACCTCTCGCTGACAGAGCAGCATGTCCCAGGATGACAAGTCTCTGTCTAAGCCCAGGTTAAATGCACAATGTGCTTATTATACATTTAAGTATATTGTTGACGTTTTGAACAGGCAGCTTCAACAACATTTCAGCTCATCACTATGATTAAGGGGAGTTTTTGAAAACTACGATCCCTTGTACTTGGGAAGGGGGTGGGGAGGGAGGGAGGACCGACATGATGCTATAATTTGACCATTTTAGCTTTCACATGATGTCACTTAACGACTCGGGCAGCTGAGGAGGAATCTGACATCTGTCTTGAAGCACCTTCCCAGCCCCTTGTTCCCAGATGCAGGAACTAATGTTACCTCTGTTTACTTTTTGAGAGGCCGTGATCACAAAGGGAGAGAAGGAAGGGACAGCAGACATTAGTTAGGCTTGGTAGCTAACTGGACTCACCTGGGAGTTTTTAAAAACTACCAAACCCGGTCTAAACAACCCCTCTCCTCCCTCCATCTAATATAGTTGGCCTGAGGAGAGGGGTCCTGGAGGTGGGGACATTTTTTACAGTCCTCTACAGTATTTCCAGTGTTGAAATGGCTGCTGCCCGGTCCTCTCCCCCACAGGGCTCAACCCTTACCTCTTCCCTCACACCCTCTAGCCCTAGTTCATTCCACAAACCTTAACTCAGCATCTACAAATAACATCCAGGGGCTNAGGCTGGGCTCAGTGAGTAGAGGGTTTCCTAGCATGCCTGANGCCCTGGGTTCACTACCTGGTACNGCATAAGCCAGGTGAGATGGCATNTGCCTGTTAACATGGCACAGCCTGGAAGACGCAGCCTTGAGTAGCTAATCAAAGTTACAGCCCTCAGTAATGGCACAACTGGTATCATGTGTCCATGATGTTAATTCCTGCAAGATTTCTGCTAAAAATTCATAAACTAGATGTGACAGCAATCAGATCCAAATAAAGAGACATGCAAGAAAACAGTGGCCTTGCAAACTGATAAACTTGTCAGCATTGGTAAAGACAAGGAGAGGATAAGGCTTGTTANNAATTATTTTAAGAGCTGTGAAAAGCAGGGGCCAGGAGTAGCTTAGTGACAGGGCACTATATGACAGGCACATGCCGGGCATATATAAGCCCTGGATTAAGGCCTGCAAAGTGCACAGAGACAAACATGAAAAGTAAAGGAAGCNTGTCGTCTTGAATTGGACCCAAGATTACAAAACAAAACAACAAAACAAATTATTTAAAGAATGTTATTGGAGTAAGTGGTGGTTTGATTTTAACTGAAATTATTATATTACTGTCAAATACACTGGATTTGATCATCAAATTGTGGGTATGTGAAAGAATATCCTTGGTCTTACAAATCACATGCTGAAATATTTAGGGCTGAAAAGTCCACACAAGTGATTGAATAGAAAAATATTCTGTATGTTTGTGTATCTGCATATGTACATATAGGTATGTACACACAGAATGTTAGGAAATGGTAGCGCCAGTGGAGGACAACAAAGAAGCTATCTGAGCATCCATTACCTTTGTAACTTCTCTGTATATTTTTAATTAAAATGCTTTATTACATTTATTTAGGGGCTGTAGGGTACTGCTACCATGCGTATGTGGAGGTAAAGNCCAACTTGCAGGAGTCAATTCTCTCCTTCCACCTTATGGGTTCCAGAGACCAAACTCAGGTTGCCAGGGTTGGCAGCAAGCACCCTCCCCACTAAGCTATCTGGCCAGCTATGCTGGATAGTTTTGTGTCAACTTGACACAAACTAAAGGGAACCTTGACTGAGAAAATGCCTCATAAGATTGGGCTGTGGGCAAGCCTGTAGGGCATTTTCTTAATTGTCAATTGATGGGGATAGCCCATTGTGGATAGTGCTACCTCTGGTCTGGTGGTCCTGGGTTCTATAAGACAGCAGCCTGAGCAAACCATGGAGAGCAAGTCAGTATGCAGCACCCCTCCGTGGCCTCTGCAGCAAGCAGCTCCTGCCTCCATGTTCCTCCCCTGTTCGAGTTCCTGTCCTGAATTACTTCGATGATGAAAATGACANGGAAGTGTAAGCCAAACAAACCCTTTTCTCCCTGAGTTGCTTTTGGTCATGGTGTTTCATCACTGCAATAGTCACCCTGACTANGACACNAGCCCTAAACATGTGCAATTAAAATGTAAAAATTAAAAAAGGAAAGAAGTACAAATAGCTTTTAGAAATATCCAAATAATATTCAAGAAATATCCAAATAATATTCAAGGTAAGCCTTGAAGCCCCTTCCCCGCTACACACCAAAACCCACCTTTATTCTAAAACATGGCTATTCTTCCTAAAAGCACAAAATCAGAAGGGAAAATGCTAGACGCTATGCCTAATGAATGCGATTGTATGGCCTCAGCCACTTAACGGAGCTGTCCAGTGGAAAAGAGTTTAAAATGAAAACACAGATAAATACTTGGTGTTCCTGGATGCTGGAGGCAAGCACGACAAAATGCAAAGAAATAGGAACCTAAGTTGACATAGTATATTATTCTATAGACTTGGCAATCTGCTTAGACTTTGTAATTTGGCAGGACTCATAATTTAATAGAAATAAAAATACACGTTCAATATTACTATATTAAAATAGCTACATGTAGAATGTATCTACTCTTAATTATTGGTTCCATACAATCCTGTGGGAATTTCTATGGTAGGATGTTGTTGTATGCCCTATAATTTAATGCACAAATGTTAGAAGTGGAAACCTTAGAAATATACAGTTCCTTGGAATAGTCTTTGTCATAAGAAAAGGATTTCAAAAAATTAGAATCTGACACATCCTATTGCAGCACTCCTCTGAGACTCTCAAAGGCCCAGGAAGTCAATGGAAGCCCCTGTCTGCTCCTTTCCTGGGCACTCACAGCCCCACAACTGGCTGCAACTCTCTTTCCAGAAACATAAAATAAAATGGGATCCGTTTTGTTTTGTTTTGTTTTGTTTTGTTTTGTTTTGTTTTGTTTTGTTTGTTTTGTTTTGTTTTGTTTTGTTTTGTTTTGTTTTTTTGTTTTGTTCAAGACAGGGTTTCCTGTGTAGCCCTGGCTGTCCTGGAACTCACTCTGTAGACCAGGCTGGCCTCGAACTCAGAGATCCACCTGCCTCTGTCTCCCTAGTGCTGGGACTAAAGGTGTGCACCACCATGCTTGTCGAGAATTTTTTTTTTTAAAGAACAAATCAGGGTATAATATTTACAAGGAAAATGAGGTGGATGGGTTGCTGGTGATGTGGCTCAGCAGGGGAAGGTGCTTTGCACCAAGCTTAAACCGAGCTACATCCCTGGAACCCACATGGTAGGAGGAGACTGACCCCCACAAACTGTCCTCCTCCCACACACCCAAATAAATACATGTAAAAGGGTGGTTTTAAAGAGATGTGTGTGGAACAACAGGAGGGTGTGAAACTGGCCTACTTCTAAGTCTTGATTCAAAGGTTAAATAAAATACTGTACTGCGGACTATTTGTAAACATTGAACTTTGGATATGTGCTAAATATTGAAAATGCAAGGTATCGAGCAAACACAAAGGAAGGAATCTTTTTGTTTTGTTTTTTTGAGACAAGGGTTTCTCTGGTGTAACAGCCTTGGCTGTCCTGGAACTCACTCTGTAGACCAGGTTAGCTTCGAACTCACAAAGATCCACCTGCCTCCGCCTCCCAAGTGCTGGGATTAAAGGTGTGCGCCACCAACGCCCAATGGAAGGAATCTTTTTTTTTTCACAGAGCCTACTACTGAGCTACTGGATTACAGAGCAAGGCTGCCAAATAAAATGTATTTTTTTTACATTTGAATTTTCATTTTAAAATACTTCAGTTTTAAATTTGAACATAGCGTGAGATATATTTATNTAAAATAATTTTATGCTTAGTGCTTGTCTAAAATTCAAATTTAACTAGGTATCCTGTGAGTAGCNGCTCAAAGAGTTAACCTGAATGATGCNGTTGCTTTCACCTGTCGGGACTAGCCAGATCTGGGTGGGCTTGGGAGTGGAGTGGATGGTTGGAATCACGTTGATTGTTAAATACTACTTCAATATCTTGAAGTATACATGGAAATGGGTAAAATCTAATGTGGTTGGGTGCAGTAAAATTCAGTGGGGTTGGCAGAGTTAAAAGATAGATTGGGGCACAGTTGCTAATCAATGTTTATTGAAGCCTTGATGTCTACCAGGCATTGTGCTGAGCTCAGATCTGCATCACTTTCTTTTTTCCCCTCAGACNAGGGACCTTNTGAGGCAAAAGAGATGNCTGGAATGAGANACTGAAGGAGACACTCATGCTCAGTATCATATAAATGTGTCCTCTTCAACAAGCCACTTATCCATGTGGCCAGCACCACTCAGTTAGCTGTGTTTCTTTTTATGTATTTTTAATTAAAAATACGTCNTTTCNTCCCTTCTCTTTCATTCCTCCAATCCCATGAACCCCCTGTATCATTCTCGCTCTCAAAAGCATGGCCTCCTTTTCTTTAATTGTTATTGTTATATATATACAAATGCCTACATACAGAAATACAACCTGTTCAGTCCATTTAATATTACCTGTATGGATATTATTTAAGGGCTGGCCACTTGGTATTGGATAACCAATTGGGGGCTCATCCTGAGAGAGACNAATTCTCCCATTCTCAGCATCCATTCAATGCCTGTAGTTCTTTATCTAGGGGTGAGAACCCATGAGCTATTTCCCTTCTACATTGACATGTCTGTTGGTGTTATCCTTATTCAGGTCTTTTTTAGGCAGCCCTATATTGCTGAGGTATCATGGGTGTAGTTTCTCTGTCATTTCTAGCAGACANGATATCATAGCAGATTTCCTGATCCTCTGGCTCTTTCTACCACCCTTTTCTAAGATGTTCTTGAGCCTTAGATGCAGGGGTTGATCAGATGTGATTTTCTGTAAGATCTCTGTTACATAGAGAGTTTTCTTTGATGACGGGGTGAGAGCCACACTTATCTGTGGATATTAGGATAAATATTTAGAACGAAGTTAGGAATGATACTGGTCCAGTGAAGTAGTAGCCTGTTCTCCTCTGAGATCTAAGACCTCACTAGCCTCAGAGAGTTGGCTAGGTTTACAGTACCAGGCTTTTTTTCCCTCCTATTGAGTGGGTCTTGAATCCAATGAGAAAACTGCTGGTAACCACTAAGATATTAATGCCACTTAGTGTTATCAAGCCTTGCTGGTTGTCATGGTTCATAGGNATTACAGCCAGGTAGGATTANGGGATGCTTCCCTACTTTGGAAAATTTCATAGCACTTTCTGGTACTTTAGAANCTAATTGTTGGGAGGAAGTTTTCAAGTCACATGCAGCATGGGTCAGTCCTCTGGGTCTTCTGTCTGAAATGCATGATATCTTCAGCAATAGGAACTCACTTTCTATGTCTGGAAGGCAGCCAAGGGCACAGCAGTAGACTATGCTGTTTGGGGGGGCAGGGTCTCTTGGACTTCCCCAAGCAACAACTCAAAAGGGGTTTTCTCATGCCTGGTATTCGGGGTTTTTGCTAGATAATCTCTTGCAGGGAACATTGTCAGTCCAAGTGATATAAGGTCACTTAAACTACATGTGTATACGTATACACATAGACTTATATGTATTGTATGTAATTCTAGGCATTAAATAATATGATTCCTTCTGGTTTTTTCAGATATCCTTAGTGTTCTTTTACTCCTCCCCTTCCCTCTCCNGTATTGACTTCCCTCTTCCTTCCCTAAATAAAGCACCGTCCACGTTTTACCCATCTCCCCTTCTAGAACACTCCTACCCATCTGTTCCCCTGTCTAGTGCCCCACCTTCTTTTCACTTTCCTGGTTTCTGTAGTTACTTGGGTTATGGACTCAACATCTGAGATTTGGAGCTAGGAAGCACAGATGAGAGAGAACATTCATTCAAGTGCTCGTCTTTCTGGATCTGGGTTACCTCACTCGACGCAATATTCTCTAGTCTATCCATTTACCTGCAGATTTTATGGTTTTGTTTTCCTGTACAACTGAATAGTATCTCAGAGCGCATATGTACCATTTCGTCAACTGAGTGACATGAGGCTGTTCTCATTTCCTGACTAGTGTGCCTAGAGCAACAGTGAGCATAGCTGAGCTTATCTGTGGAGGAGACTGCCGACTCCTTTGGGCAGATGCCAAGGAGGAGTATAGCTGGTCATGTGGCAGATTTATTTTTAGCTTTTTTGAGAATTCTCTACACTGAATTTCAGAGTGACTGGACCAATTTGCCATCCCACCAACATCAAAGGAGGGTTTCCTTTCCCCCAGATTCTCTCTAGCATCTGCTCCTGGCTGTTTCGTTGATCTTAGCCATTCTGGCTGGGGTAAGATGAAATTTCAGTTGTTTTAATTTGCATTTCTCTAATTGCTAAGGACAAGGACTATTTTTTGAGCTGTTTCTCAGCCTCTTGTTTCTTCTTCTGAGAACTATCTGTTCAGATTTGTAGCCCATTTTTTAAAAAGAATTATTTGGTGCTTTTGTTTGTTTGTTTTGTTTTAGTCCTTGTTTTTTAGTTCTCTTTTACTTGTTTTTGTTTTTTATCTTGTTTTGGTTTTTCGAGACAGGGTTTCTCTGTGTAGCTTTGCACCTTTCCTGGAACTCACTCGGTAGCCCAGGCTGGCCTCGAACTCAGAGATCCGACTGCTTCTGCCTCCCGAGTGCTGGGATTAAAGGCGTGCACCACCACCGCCAGGCTCTGTTTGATTGTTTCTTTAGCTGTGCCAAAGCTTTTTACCTTTATGAGGTCCCACTTGTCAACTGTTGGCCTTAATTCCTGGGCAAGAGTTCTATTCAGAAAGTCCTCTCCTACACCTNTACCCTGTAGGTGCTGCCTATTTCATCTAGCAGTTTCAGATTTCACGTTGGAGGTCCTCGGTCCATTTGGAGTTTGTTTTGTGAAAGACAATAGATACAGATCTAATTTATTTCATATTGCAGCAATCTTTCTAATAACAAGTGTGGAACCAAGGGCAAACCTGTCTTCTAGCCCACATCCCCCATATTTGGCTTCTTCTGGGAGAGCTAGACTGCATGTGCTGCTTAGTTCAGGATGAGAATAATCTCTGTCTATGGGGCAGAGTGGCTAGAAGGACTTGCCTGTGGGAATAGGGGAGAAGGTGGACTCTAAATCCTTAACCTCAGGGCGGCAGCTTGCAATACAGGCTGCCCATTGGAATACTGGAAGCTTTTGAAAGCTCTGGGTCATGCAACACCAGTATTCCTAAGCCTCTTTAGGCTGAGACCTCCAGTGCCAAAAACCACACTAGACTCACGCCTGAACAGACTCTGGGGAGAGTTTCTTTTGCCCTCCCCTCCCCACCAGAAGCCTAGAGTCATCAAGGTCCTCAGTCCCGTAGAACACAACATGCTGTGTGAAAGGAAGGCTAGACAGGCACTAAAGGCTGGTGACCTTCACCCTTTCTGTTTTCTGATAAATAACAAGAGTAAGAAGATAGCAAATAGCTGTTTGGATCCCAAACACACTTGCTTAGGGGTAGGCAAGACTGACATTTTTAGATTCTGAATGGGGGCAAACAATGAGGGTCAGAGTAGAAATAGCAATAGCTTTGTATCTCGTACACCTGAGGGTACCCATTCCTGGAGTTCTGTCCTCTTTATCCAAAAAGCTGCTTTCTCTACCTATCAAGGACCAGAAGAAGGATCTGAAGCTGCACGGAATCCTCTGACGTCATACAGAAATAAATACAGGCAGGAATGGGCTTCCAAATGACCAAACAAAGATGATCTTTGGCTACACTGCCTACTCCTCAGACTTAGTCNAAGTAAATTAGAGAAATATTAGAAACAATAACCAGGCTTCTAATTGAATTTAATTTTTTTAATTGAAATCAGATCTCTTATGNCATGTCAGAGCCCTCATAGAAGGCCGTGATAACTCTATGGAAAAGGACTTTAAAGTAGTCTTTGGGCAGATGAAATGGCTCAGTNGATGAAGGCAACTGCCACCAAGCCTAATGATCTGAGCTCTGTCCCTGAGACCTGCATGGTAGATGGAGATTGTCCCCTTCACATGTATGTTGTGATATGCATACACACACTACATATATGTAATAAAATTCAAAATAACACTCATTGGTATTGTTTCAGGCCCTATCTTCACAAGATATTTCGGTTATGAAACTCATACTTATTTTAATTCTACAACCCCTAGCATGGTATCAAAAGGCAGCACCTCAGCTATGTTTGCTGTGTTCAGGAATCTCCAAGGTCAGGAACAGCAGTCTCTCCTCTCTGTAGAAATGCAGGCTCTCTGGCTCCAGCTTAGANCTAGGAATCAGAATTGCATTTCNCCCTGGAGTGATTGTATGCACAGTCTAGTTTAGTAAACCTTGGGTGGGAACTGGGGAGATGGCTCAGTCTGTAAAAGAGCTTGCTGCACAAACCTGAGGACCTGAGTTCAGATCCCCAGAATCCACATCAAAAGCCAAGCAGGAGTGAGGTCACTTCCAGGTGAGTGACCAAGCTCACTACAGATGCACACCTGTAACCCCAGCNCTGGGAGACAGAGCTAGGAGAATCCTGGGGAGTGGCTGGCTATTCAGTCTAGCCAACTGGTGAGNGTCAGGCTCAGTGAGAGACCCCGTGCTTGTCTACACATCAAACGTGCAGAATCTGAGAACCAGGAAAGAAATGGTCCCACGCATGCTGCCCTTTGAGGAGAACTCAATTAGGAAAGATTCCCAACCCATATGGGGGGANGTAAGCACCCCAATATTGAAGGGGTTGCCCCTGAGNTTGGGGAAGAAATGAGACTTGGATGTCAAAGGCNATCGAATGCTTNCCTGTGTGTGCTTCCCAGACCACTGTCTGTAAGAGCAGCTCTGTTGTGCCATTTTATGGATGAGGAAACTGAGGTTGCCCGTAGGAAGTCTGACTGAGTCATGTGCCTGGCTAGTGGAAGTTGTAAGGCAGGCCCCTTTCCACCGTTCTGCTTCCCTGAGTAGAAGACCTGCTCAGACATGCTCTCTCAGGCCCAGGAAGCCCGCTGCCTTCACCCTGCAGCCCTCTCGTCATTGAAGCTTTCCTTCAGCCTCATCCCCCCACCCTGGGTTTTAATCAGAGACCACCTTTTTAAAAGATATAATTTACACACCATAAAACTCACCTTTTCAAAGTGTGCAATTTAGTGTATTTTAGTATATTTGCAGTTATGCAATGATTCCCACTATCTAATCCCAGAACATTTCCATCCCATGAAGAAACCCTCCATCCATTACCTCCCATCCCCCCAGCCTCTGGAAACCACTAATCTACTCCTGCCTACGAATCTGCCTACTCTGGACATTTCAGATAAGATAATCATGTGATGTGTGGTCTCTCTGATGAGCATCTTGCAGTTGGTATAATGGTTTTGAGATCTGTCTATGTACTAAGCACCAAGACTTCATTCTTCTCTACTGCCGGGTAATTGTCCAATGTGTACCTTCTGCTTATTCATTCATGAGCTGAAGGATATTTGGACCGTTCCCACCTTTTCCCTGCTATGAGGAAGGAGAGCAGCCTTTATGTGGACATATATGCTCATCTGAAATGATGTTGCTTGGTCATGTGGTGACTCCATATTTAACTTGCTGGGGGAAATGCCAAGTAATTTTTGAGAGAATATTCTCACCAATGTTTTNATCTCTTCCTGGATTTGAACAAGAACACAATCTAGTCAGAGAGATATAGGAAGCCATGAAACAGANGAGGTAAGAAACAGCTGCCTCCAGTGAACTTCAACCTGTACCACAGTGACTGTCTAGGCCTGAAACAGTCTCAGAAGAGTGGCCAAAGAGGAATTTGACAAGAATGCAGAGAAAGCAGGTGTCTGGGGCTTGTGGCTGGTGATTACACAGAGCACAGGACTCTGGAGCCCTGAGTTCAAATCCTTTCTTGTACTAACTCACTGTGTGACCTTGGAAAGGGCCTTTCTCCTCCTGGGTCTCTGGTGTCCCATCTATGGGACTGGATATATCCTCATTCTTCTGTGACCCACCCTTACTGTCCCCAGGGCTCTGGCTTGAGCTATTCAGGTGTCAGAATGTGCTTTGGGAATTGCTAGAGTGGCCTCAGGGAGCTGCTGGAATTACAGGTATGTCTAAAGATGAGGGAGGAAGGCTTCCAGCTATTGCTCTGTGACTAACAAGCCTCCCAACGACGGGGTGCTCAGCACTGAGCACTGTCAGGGGAGGGGGGGGGACCCTGTCTTGATCATCACACAAATGAGGAAGGAACACTAAACAGTAGCAGCAGCCCCTGGGCCACATGCTACACGTTTAGACTTTTCTTCCAAGGAGTAACGTTTGCTTTACTACAGGAGAAGATGAGGCCATTTTACTCCACTGTTTCCTCTTCCTCGAAAAACCAGAAAACTACCTCTTTGGCTCTTACTATTAAGTGGGACTGTTTGAATTCTAACCAAGAAAGCAGGCAGTGGTGGTGGGGCCTTTAAAGACTGTGTGCAAGGCTACAGCTCTGCTTTGTCTTTCACAGGGACAAGGATGGAGTACATGGTGGCCTGGGAAGGTGAAGGCAGCCTGAGTTCTCTGTCTCTGCCTTCCAGATGCTGGAATTATAGGCATCCACCACCACATCTGACTTGGCTTTTTTTTTCAAATTATGTAAACAAAAAGCAATCTGCAACATAGGTGTGAGTGGCCCGGGAAGCCTAACATACTACCTGGCCCTTTACAGAAATGTCTTACTGACCCCTGGACTAACCTACACAGACTAGCACAGCTTCCCACAGNACACNATACAGGGCAAGACCTAATAACACCCTAACCTTCAGAAATANGGCATTTGCTTAGTGTGTGAAGTCATAAACTCCATGCATGCTCCAAACACCTCATGCTAAGATGTGCTGGGAAGCACAGATCACCTAAACATCAAGAGCTGGGCACAGAAGAGCCTGGATGCCCTGCCACAGAGAGCTCACGTGTGGTGCAAAGGCGCCCCCTAGGGGCCTGATGGCGTTGCAGAGCCCAGGATACCTGGCCTGAAGGAGGCACAGAAACCTTTAGGCATAGCGAGAAGACCCACTGGAATGAAAATAATCTAGGATTCCTAAAACCCAGAAAAGACATGTGGAAAGACTTCAGGAACCCATCAGACAGGACAATCCTAAGAAAGACACTTGACATTGTGAAGCTTAGGGAAGAAAATCCCCAAGTTACCTTTAGAACTCAGTTTTTAAAAGAAAAACTCTTANGATGCTGAAAGTGAAAGGAAAAGATTGAGGTCAATATCGCTAAAATCAAGAACTTGTATCCAACCAAACTATTACATAGCACATAAGGGGACAAACCAGAGGCTGGGAGGTAACTGTGACACAGCAGCAAGGAATTGATGTGTAGACNCTACAAAGAGTGGTTACAAGTCCACAGCACATTGTACACTTAACTTGTACAATGGAGAAAGGGGCTGAGGAGATGGGTTGGTGGGTAAAGNACCTGTCACTAATGGCTGATGACCTGAATTCTGGTTTCTAGAACCTATGTAAAACTGGACACCGAAGCTTCCACATCTGCAATTCCTGGACTTCTATGGCAAGATGGCAGGCCAGAGACAAGAGAGTCCCCGGAAGTTCTGGAGCCAGCTAAGCTGGCTCACACAGTGGCCATGAGAACTTATCTCCAGGTGGAAAGTGAGGACTGACAGCCAAGGCTGTACTCTGATCTCCACACGTGCTCCACAATACACTTGAGAACACGAGTTTATACACACAGACACA
>LZPO01075990.1:45710-59969 GCA_001675575.1 Neotoma lepida | reverse complement strand
TGGACACATGCAGTAAATAAAAATAAACAAATAAATAAATCCATGNATTGCTTCTCCCAGGACTTTTGGCTCAGCTCAAGTACACTATATGTTCTTTTCAGTCTACTAAATAAATGTACTTTACATTTTTTTTAAAGTGATAGTGCCCGAGGAATAACAGCTGAAGATGCACACTTGCACACACGTGAGCAAAAGCACACACACACAAAGAGAACTGGAAAAAAAATAGCTGATGTAAAAACATATTCACAATATATTCTAAGTTTAGGGGAAGGAATGGCACTGTTTTATATTTCATATTGTCTAGGTTGGAGATATAGAGCTCAGCAGTTAAGAGCACATACTACTTTTACAGAGGACCTGAGTTCTGCTCCCAGCAGCTTAAAACTGCCAGTAACTCCAGCTCCAGGGGATCTGATGCCTCTGGCCTCCTTGGGCACATGCAGCCACATGCACGTACAAGCGTGCACGCACACACACACACACACACACACACACACAGACCCATAATTAAAAATAAATCTTTTAAAACAATCTCTATTATCTAGCTTACTAGAAGCCAGCTGGAATCTGTGCACTGATGTTTTGGTACGTGGTTTGGTTGGCGTGCACAAGGAAGAGTTAGCTTCCCACAGATCTGTAATTGAAGAGGAGGAACATTTTAATAGCTCCTTCAGGTAATTGTGCATGTGTCATGTAGCCTCTTGAAAACCCCACAGTACACAGACAGAGTGAAAACTATTATGAAAATAGTCTTAACCTCGTAGACTCCTTGAAAGGGCCTCAGAGACCCCACGGTTCCCTGGAACACACTTTCAGAACTGCCATCGTAGCAAACTTATTACACATTCGAAGAACTGTATCTAACGGGAAGAAATGAAAAAAGCCAATANTGGTTGTTGTCGGTGGTNAGTGAGGCCTTGCACAAAGCAGGTGCTTGACAGACAGACAGACGGATGAGCCTGCCAAAGCATCGAGACAGGAGAGGCAAAGCCGAATCACCTAGCTTCCTGTTGTGACTTGTGTCACATCAAGGCTTCCTCCAGCTGGAGCTTTTTCATTTTCTGAAACACTTGATCTCAGACCAAAGATTAANAGCCTATTTCCTGTTTTGCAGTAATGTTTATGCTGCTGCAAAATACCCCNCAAACGTAGGCCTTGACAAACACAGAGGATCNTCGGAGGATCCAGCAAATGAAAGGATCTTCCCTTGAGAGATTTGGAAGTGCAAATCTAAAGTGTGTTTTGTGTTTAAAGTTGAGCCTTTTTACTGGAATAAAAACCTTTCAGGGCAAGCAAAAATAACTAACTAAATAAATAAGTTAAATAAAAATCACTGCCCTGATCTCTAGTTACAAAGTAAAAACAACGAAGAACTTTCTAGAAGCCAAATAGGCCACTGAAATTATCCTCCCCCCACACATAATCCTGGGGTATACGGAAGTAGACCATGAGTCCTGTGAGTGGAACTGTTTCCCAATGGGCTCCTACCTTCTGCTACCACCAGCCATCCCCCCATCACCTATGTACTGAACATTTTCATGGCTTCTGTATAGTGTACTCTCTCATCATATGGGAAGAAGTGGCCAAAGACGTCTGTGCTGGGGTCTANAGAGATGGCTCAGCAGTTAAGAGCACTGGCTGCTCTTTTAGAGGACCTTGATTCAATTCCCAGTATCCACATGGTGGCTCACAGCTGTCTGTAACTCCTGTTCCAGGGGATTAACACCGTTTCTGGCCCCCACCGGCACTGCATACACATGCTGCACATACATACATGCAGGCAAAACACTTGTACACATAAAATAAAAATAAATAAATAAATCTGAAGCGAAATGTCTGAACTGAGAAGAGAGTATCAGAGGTCACATGCTGTCCCTGCACTTACCACACACCCTCACATTAGTAGTAATCAATACAGTGAGGTTTCATGTAGTCAGGCTTTTACCTGACAAACCTACTAGTTTCCCACCTAGGCTGTCCACATGCTAATATTAAAAAGCATTTTTGAGATGTCAAATATCAAGAATTTCCCTCCAGTTAGGCAGTAGTGACACAAGCTTTTGAACCCAGCACTCAGGAGACAGAGGCAGGCAGATCTCTGTGAGTTCAAGGCCAGCCTGGTCTACAAGGTGAGTTCGAGGACAGCCAGGACGATATGGGGAGACCCTGTGTCAAAAAACAGAATTTTTCCCTATGTTTCTGTTGTGTGATGTCTCTGTGTCACCAGCACCGTCCCCCAAACACCCACTGGCTTCCCTAGTTTAGTTCCTAAGGTCCAGGTAAGCAGATATGAACCTCCAAGGTCAGGAACTGATAGTTTCTAACCAGAAGAAATTCACCCAAAGGAAAGGACTAGAGAGAGCAGGCTTNAAGAGCCATCTAGTAAGCAGTTGAGGGATTTTTGACTCATTGTTTGAAGCTTTTAAATCAATAACCACGCATTCATTTGTTCTCTCTCCCTCTCTGTGATTTTTCCAGATGGTTTTTGGGTATGTCACAACACAAGTCTGGGGCTGTAGTTCAGGAGAACACTTGACTAACATGTGCCTGGCCCTCAGAGGTTCAATCTTGAGCACTGAAAAAATATATATACTGTGTGTGTGTAAATGTGTGTGTGCACACCACACCTGTCTTAAGTGTGTACTTTAGCTCTATAATAAAACTTCATCCTGATTCCTTTTAAAGAAACCAATTATTGTTCTGAGTAAACTGGAAGGATGGAAGTAAAGAGAATTGTGGATTANTGAAGAAGAGATGAGGAACAAGGAGTCTGTCAATAATGCCTAAACCTAAACATACGGATGCACACACACATAGGTACAATGATCTTTGAAAGGCAGGGAACAAAGGTAATATTTATTTTTGCTTTCAGGGAGGGGACCTGGAGAAAGTAGAATATACCCTTTATGTATTTATTTTGTTGTGGTAAAATTACACATAGCATAAAATGTATCCTTTTGTAACTGTTCTAAAGTACATAATTCAGTGACTTTTAGTACATTCACAGCACTGTGTGACCTTAACTTCTGTCTAAGTACAGGACATTGCCTCACCCCAAAGGAGACCCCCATATTCATGAAAAACCATTTCCTGTTTACTGCTACTCCTAGCCTCTGGCGACCGCAAACCTTGCTTTACATCTCTATGAATTTGTCTCTTCTCCATATTTCATAGAAAAATAACAATATAACATATAGCCTTTTAAGCATGGCTTCCTTCCCTTGGCATGTCCTCAAGGCCCATTTATATTTTAAACTGTATTAGTTCTTCATCCTTTTCTAGGGCTGAATAATACTCCACTGTGTGGAGAAAATTTGCTTGTTTGTGGCAGGCATTGGGTACTGGTGTCACTGTGTGAGTGTAGAAGTCAGAGGATAACACTCAGGAGTCAGGATGGAGCTTGGGTAGTCAGANCCGGCAGCAAGTGCCTTTGCTCACTGAGCTCTCTCACTGATTTGGATATCCACTCATCAGTGATGACATTTGGGGCTGTTTCCAACTGTCGTCATTGTCATTAGCGCTATCAACATCGGGTATGAACAGTCAAAAACCCTTTAGTGACTTTTCAGTGTTGTATCACGTTGCATATACTATCTAACAACACAAAAGATTGTTTTAATAAAATAACTCGAGACAAATGCACTTTATAACTGCCACTTGTCAGCTCTTCAAGATCATTACTGGATCAAATGGGTCTCCGAGGACCTAAAAGAAACTGAGGGGTAGTTGGTATAAAATAGAATCCAAATTTAAAATAATCCAGTGGCTCTTCAAGCTGCAACTGCGCCGTTCATTAAGTCTTTCAGAAGCCTTGCCCTCGCGAGCGTGGGAAGGCCTGTGAGAATGTGTTCTTGATCCATGTTTTTCAAAAAGGGAAAGCGGTAATTAAAGTTGGCTTTACCATGTGACTAAGTTGACTTGGTCTGAAGCATCGACTCTCCCTGAGAGCCTGGCCCCTGCAGCGCCACAGACGTCCTCTAGGGGGCGAGCCCAGGGGACGCCGAGTCTCCCGGAGGAGCTCTGAGCAGTAGACAGAACTGGGCCAGCAGAGCCTTTGCACAGGGAAAACACCATGACGAAGCATCCAGCACGGAGGACACTTGGGAGACACGTTTCTCAGGCACTTTATTTTTATAAACAGGGAGATGAAGAGCCAGAATAGCTGCTGCTGTCACAAACACTGGAGGCCGGAAGTCTGGAACTGTCTGCTATGATGCAATATACAGTTCAGGGATGGAGGCTTTCCATAGCCCAGGGAGTGGAGTTTGAATGTCTCCTCCCTAACTCACTGCCTTCCTCCTTCCAACCCTACCACTTACTTACATGTGTGACCCAGGGCCAGTAACAGTCTTTGTAGGTCATGTCTTTATCTGCTTCGGGGTCTACTGTCTGCGGCCAGCAGAAGTGAGACTGGAATTCTGTGTATATCTGACCTCCTTTATGCACTGTATGCAGGAGGTTTTCAACATGTATTTGGTTGGTGAACTACTTTAGTCCTCCCAAAGGCCATGGTTCTGTTCAATAAATGAATCTTTTTCCTTTCTCTTTCTTGTCTTTTGAGACAGGGTCTCACTACATAGCTCAGGCTTGCCTGAAACTCATGAACCTCCTGCTTCAACCTTCTGGATTCTGGGATTTACTGGTTTGCAACACTCCACCTGCCCCAAATAAATCTTGAATTTTTATTTTCTATATTATCATCATCATCATCATCATCATTGGGAGAAGGGGGACACATGCCACAGTCCTGAGCCTGTAGCTATCAGATGACAACTTAAGTCAGTTCTCTCCTTCTGTCATGTGGATCCCAAGGAGCTCAGGTGATCAGCTTGTATAGCAAGCTCTTTTACCTGCTGCGACATCTCCCAGGCTCCCAGATACATCTTTATTGGTGACATCTTCTCATATGTAGGTTTACCCTGGCAGGGGAAGGGAAGGAGAGTATTGAGCGTAAGCACCACTGTTGGGGTCAAAAGCTCCTCTGGGAAGCCTGCCCAGCTCTGTGTAGGCTCTGCTATCTGACAACTAGGCATTCTTAGAGCCTCTCCAAGGCCCAAAGGTGCCACATCCTCCTTGCCTCCCTCTCCTGCCTTTGGACAGAGCTGAGTTTGGCTGTTTCAAGTATCACAGACTTTCCTTACCCATGGGTATCACATGCACGGATTCAGCCAATCATGTTTGGGAATGTTCCTGTGGCTTTGTTTGTTTTAATTGTAGCTAGAATAATTTGGAGAATGGACAACTCTAGGGTCAGAGCACACATCTGTGGGGCTAGGATGGGAGGAAAGGGATTTTTTTTTGGTTCGTTTTTTTGAGACAAGGTCTCTCTACATAGCCCTGGCCATCCTGGAACTCACAATGTAGACCAGGCTGGCCTCGAACTCACAGAGATCTGCCAGTCTCTGCCTCTTGATTAAAGCATGCACCACCACATCTGGCTGAAGAGAGGATTCTTCAGAGTGAGGATGTTAACTGGGTGGTGGTGGCAGGGGGTTGGTGCATGCCTCTGTTCTTAGTACTCAGGAGGCAGAGGCAGAGGCAGGCAGATCTCTGTGAGTTCACAAAAACAAAACAAAACAAACAAAAAAAAAACAGCCAAACAAAAAAGATTGAGGACTATGTTCTGTCCTTACTGTGGTAGCTACCCAGCTGTATGCATGAGTCAAAATTCATGAACATAATGCACAAAGGGAGTGGAGTTTATTGTAGATGGGAGACTATGGATTACTGAAGTCCACTGTCCAGCACAGAGGCAGCAAACGGTCATACACTGAAGGTTTTTAAGTTGGTCTTAACAAACTGTATGTTCTTTCTCATATACAGATTTTACCCTCTAATTNTTAAAAAAGATCTTATTTGGGGGCCTGGAGAGAAGGCTCAGTGGTTAAGAGCACTCACTGCCCTTGCAGAGGACCTGAGTTTGGTTCCCAGCACCCATTTGGAGAGGCTCAGAAGCTCCTATAACTCTAGCTCCAGGCTATTCCTTATCTTCTTCTTGTCTTGGTAGGCTCTTGCACATACACGGTATGCTACATATATATGGTCAGGCCTATACACATACACACAACTTTTTATTTAAGATTTTGTATTATTTTTAGTTATGTGTGTACATGTGTTCAGGTACCTGCAGAGGCCAGAGACATTGGATATCCTTGGAGCTGGAGTTTTAGGAAGTTGTGAGCCACCTGTCATGGGTGCTGGGAATGGAACTGGGGTCCTAGGCAAGAGCAGTATATGCTCTTAACTGCTGCGCCACCTCTCTAGCCCCAAATGTAGGATTTGTTTGTTTGTTTGTTTGGCTTGGGGACTTGTTTTTAGTACTGGGGATTGAACCTAGGGTTCCACGTGTGCTCAGCAAGCATTTCCCACTAAGCTACAGGCCAGCCTTCTTACCTTCTAATTTTTACAAGTATGTAGTTACGGGAACTGAATGTGTGTAAAGGTCATAAACCTAGAAAGGGGCCACTTTAAGGAAGAGGGTAATAGGTCAGATGACAGAAGAGTAGAAAGGTAAATCTGGGGTCAGAAGTGTACAAAGGAGAAGACAGGCAAATGAGGGAGTGGGGAGAATTAACCAAAACAAAGTATGTGTGAAAATGTAGTAAGGAAACCTGTTACACTGTATGCTGATTTTTTCTTTTCTTTTCTTTTTTTTTTAATGAGCTGGGTGTGTTGGCTCATTTCTTTAGAATCCCAGCACTCAGGAGGTAGAAGTATTCATATCTCTGTGAGTTAGAGACCTGTCTGATTCTACATAGTAAGTTCCAGGACAGCCAGAGCTACATAGTGAGATACTGTCTGAAAAAAATAAAATGAGGGGCTGGAGAAATGACTCAGTGGTTAAGAGCAGGCATCAATCTTCCAGAGGACCAGAGNTGAGTTCCCAGCAGCCAGGTTGGGCAGTTTATAACCACCTATAACTCTAACTAGAGGGGATCTGATGTTATTTCCTGACCTCCACCAGCAATCCCCCCAAATATATGTATGTATAGATATTTTTAATTAAGTCAATAACTTACTCTTTTTTTAATAACTTAGTATTAAATGCAGTCTGTTAAGAAGACAGGGGAGCCTGGGCAGTGGTGGCACACGCCTTTAAGCCCAGCACTCGGGATGCAGAGGTAGGCAGGTCTCTGAGCTTGAGGCCAGCCTGGTCTACAGAATGAGTTTCAGGAAAGCCAGGGCTACACAGAGAAACCCTGTCTCAGAAAAAAAGAAAGAAGGAAAGAAAAAAGACAGGAGCAGTTGAGCAACTTCACGATTTGGTCAGGTCCACCATTAGCCTCCAGGTTAGCAAGCTTTGGCAGAGCGAAAAGTATCCTGTCTGGACTGAACATGTACAGGTTTTTCTCTTGTCATTATGCTACTGTGCAACAGCCTTGAACATAGCATTTATATTGTTTTAGCCACCATAAATAATCTAAGAGTCCAAGAGGACTGTGTAGGTCATATGCAAATACTATGGTATATTCCATGAGGGATTTTAGCCTCTATGGACTTTTTATTGGAGAATTTCTGGAACCAACCTCCCTCAGCCTATGAGGGATGACTTACTACCAACCAAAGTGTTTAATGAGAACAGTCATTCACGCCCAGTTATTTAATGGTTATGTAGATTGTCAAATACAGCTGCATAATGTGGTGGTAAATTATTTTATTTCTTTGCATTTATGAAAGTCAAGCTGTCTTTTCTAAGTCTTCAAAATTTATACCACATATGTAACAAGACTTTAAAATTAGATTATAAGTCTTAATTTTTACAGTTTTCTTATTGGAAGTAGTAGAATGGAGTGGTGCTAAATCATACATATTTTTCATTATATAAAATGTTGCAGGACTGGAGGGATGGCTCAGCAGTTAAGAGCACTGGCTACTCTTACAGATGACCTGGGTTCAATTTCCAACACCCACATGGCAGCTCACAACTGTCTATAACTCTAGTTCCAAGGGATCTGACACCCTCACACAGACATATATGCAAACAAAACACCCTAATGCACATAAAACAAGAATAAATCATTAAAAAAATTTTTTTTTGTTTTTCGAGACAGGGTTTCTCTGTGTAGCTTTGGCACCTTTCCTGGAACTCACTTGGTAGCCCAGGCTGGGCTCGAACTCACAGAGATCCACCTGCCTCTGCCTCCTGAGTGCTGGGATTAAAGGCGTGCGCCACCACCGCCCGGCTTAAAAAAATTTTTTTAAACTATCGTAGGGCTAGAGAAATGGCTCAGTAGGTACAGTGCTTGTTGTGCAAGCATGAGGACCTTCGTTCAGATTCTCAGCCCCCATAAAATCTGGTTGGGGGATGTACCTTTGTAACCTCAGTGCTTGGGACAGAGTCCTGCAGATTCTAGGAACTCATTGGCCAGCCAATCCAACCAACATGGCTCCAGGTTTAGTGGCAGACCCTGTCTGTAAATGACAGGGTAGAGGGGCCTGGAGAGATGGCTCAGTAGTTAAGAACATTTGCTGCTCTTGCAGAGGACCCAAGTTTGGTTCCCAGCACCAACATCAGGCAGTGTGCAGCCACCTATAACTCTAGTTCATGGGATCTAACACCTCTTCTGGCCTCTAAAGGCACCTGCATACATGTGGTGCACATGCAGAGGAACCTGGCATGTACACATACAAATAGACAGACTAAGTAAGTGGAAGGTGCTAGAGGAAGACACCTGAATTCTACCTCAGGCTTTCAAATATGCCTGGGCAAGTGTGCCCTGCCCTGCACCATGCACATACAAAGAAATAAATAAAACAAACAAAACATTGCTTATTGTATGATATTTTGTTTGTGTTCTGACAAAGCTTGCCTGGAGATCAGAGGGTGGAGCTAGCCACTAGCTAACCACAGAGACCAGGCAGTGATGGCACACACCTTTGATCCCAGCACTTGGGAGGCTCACACTTTTAATCCTAGCACTAGGGAAGTGGAGACAGGACTATAAGGTGGGTGGAGACAGGATCTTCCCCATTCAGTCTGACGATTCATAGAGACAGTTTCCCCCCTCAATTCGGTCTGAGATTTCGTAGATGTTAAGATGTCTCTAGTAGCTGTCTGTTCTGCTTCTCTGATCTTTTAGCTTTCACACTCTATATCAGACTCTGGGTTTTTATTGTTAAGACTAATTAGGATCACACTACATTGCTCTCTTAAAAAAAATCATGCTATAATCTACAAAATCAAGGAGGGGGAAGATAGAGAAAAGAAAGGAAACCTCACAATTCCATCAACCAAGGACTGTTAGTGTTTCTTGGCAGACTTTAAAACATCTTAAATGTATCTTTTTACAAAGTTGAGATCATGGCACTTCTCTTTAAAAATATGCTTCTTTGCTGCATAATAGTAATATTTATTCTTCCATCCAACATTTCTTAAGTACTTATTACACATTTAGCACTGGGGTGCAAAGATAAATTAGACACTGTGTGGTACCTTTTCTCTTCATAGTGTTTCAACTTCATCAGTGCATAGGAAGGAGGGCGCCCTGACCTGACAGATAAAAAAGCAAGGGGCACAAAGACCTTGGGGGAAAGGAAGAGCAAGAGGTGAGCCCAGGAGGCTGAGGAGGCTGGAGAAACAAGAGGAGGCAGGTAGAGTTTGCCAGGCAAGTGAATCGTGGCAGGTGTTGTGAGCAGATAGCTTAGTCCTTAGAGTGCCTGGGTAGCTCTCAAATTTCATCTTTCCTTAACCCCTTTCTCCAAGATTAAAAAATAAATAAATAAAAACAGAACAAACAAACAAAACACCTTATCTGTATAGGTACCGTTCTTTTGCAATAGCTGACCAATTTTCAAGATCTCATCATGCCTGTTGTCCTTGAACTTTACTTTTCACTTAGCTGTGATGCACCCCTGACTTTGAGTTTTCCTCATCTTGGGTCACATGCATTAATCTTGCACCCTTCCTTGTGTGATTTCCTTGGAGCTATTCCCTGGTATAGTTGAGTGTTCAGTTCAAGTTCTTATGACTGAGTGCATGGATTTCCTCTTGGGAATTTCACCATTCCTCCTCCCCCTTTCCACACCTCAGTAACACCTGTGCCAGGCTCATTGACTTCTGCTGTTTTCCAGTCTCTGAGTTACCTTCCGGTTTCCACTCAGGCTGTTGCTTTTCCTGGCCAAGTGCCAGGTGCTGCCTCCCGGGGGTGTTTCGGTGCACACCGGCCTCCTTTGGTCTCAAAGAGGCCAATGAGCTCTGGGGNAGGAGGAAGGGACNTCTGCGTACCTGGCCAGAACCCAAAAGAGCAGGCTGATCAAGTCAGAGCCCTCACACCTTGGACCTGCCCCAACTCCACCCAAAGATTCTATCAGTGTGTAAATCTGGATACTGTTTGCACAAGTCTTCCTTCTGCCTACCCTTCCCCCAGCAAGAAGGCACAGGTCAGGCAAGAATCGAGAGTAGGACTCACACTTTCTAGTCAAATCTGGATTCATTTGCATNGCAGCCCCTGCATCACACTACCAAAAGATGTCTTCATGAGATGTGACAGAGAACAGGATAAAAATGCTGCCATGGAATGAGCAGCTCTGGGTTGGCCCCNTGGCTTGAGCACCTTAGGTCTCAGTTTCCTCATTGGTAACAGGGTGGATTGAACTGCATGGTCTCCAAAAGTCCCTCCAGTGCCAAGGTCCTAGGCACTGACTTTTCCCGTGGTGACCACTCTGCCCTCAGAGTCAGTCCCACAACAAGGACCTAGATTAGGGTGGTCTGGCAATGACAGAGTACAGAAGCAAGGGAATCAATTTATTTAAAGGAACCTAGCTCCTAGAAAAGCCCACATTCTCCAGAGACTAAAAAGACCAAAATGCCCATGTGGTGATGCACCCTGAGAGCCACAGCTACCAATGGAAGTCAGTGCTATGAGTCCACCGNGCTGTCCCTCCCCTCTGCCTCTCCTCACTTCCCAAAATGCTGCTCCTAGAAGCCAAGGTGAGGGCGTTAGGTTGTTTAGCATGGAGTATCTCACAAGAGGGGTGCTCCCTGCCCTTTACAACCCTGCTCTCTGGGCCTCTTCCTCACCCTCCTCCTCACCCCCAGAGCCAGAGACACATTAGTCAAGTTCCTGTGGGAAAAAAAATATCATTTATTTATGCTTCAAGCTTTGGGCTCTCAGCAAGCTCAGNCTCCTTCTACAGCGTGGCAGTGACCCTAGGGAGGAAGAGGGGATGGCTTCTTAGGCACTGTCTTCCTGTTTAGTCAGGAAGAAAGAAAGGCTCCACTGTTTTCAGGGCCCCAACATGGTGCCACCAAACTCTTCAGAATCCTTTTAGTCTTTGTTATATAATGGCTGTCTATCTGTCTGGCTCCATGTATGTGTGTGTGCGTGCGTGTGTGTGTGTGTGTGTGTGTGTGTGTGTGTGTGTGTGTGTGTGTGTGTGTAGTGGGGAATGAACCCAGGGCCTTGTGCATGCTGGGTTTCCACTAACCTATGCCTTGTCTACAGCTTTACCTTCCAATGTGAATATCCTGGCAATCTTCTCTCCAAATGACCNATTCTAAGGAGGCTAGGGCAAAAGATAAAGTTCCAGAATATGTGGGATGAAGCTGGTGACTCATGTTTATCGGGAGCCTACTGTATGAGTATCGAATGTTACATTTCCACGGGATTACATACATTCCTTAACACCTCATGGGGGAGGGATGGATGGTTGCAACCCTCCACTTTATAGATTTGGGATCACAGAGGCTCACAGATAGTAAGTCACTTATCCAAGGTCACATTGTTGCTATAGGTAAAGGGACCCACAGACTCAGCTCTGTCCATCAAGCTGCTATACAAACATTTACTAAGAACCTACTTCTGTGATGAACTGCAGGGCCAGCATGATAATATCTGTTCTAGCTGCTTTTTGTTGCTGTGAGAAAACACTGACCCCAAGCTAGTTAGGGAGCCGGGAGGTGATGGTGCACGCCTTTAACCCCAGCACTCAGGAGGCAGAGGCAGGCAGATCTCTGAGTTCCAGGACAACCAGGGCCACACAGAAAAACCCTGTCTTGAAAAAAACAAAAACAAACAAAACAACTTAGGGGAGGAATGGATTTATCTAGCTTCTACTTCCGGGTCACAGTCCATCAGTGAGGGAAGCCAGGGTAGGTACCTAAGTAGGAACTTGAAGCAGAANCCATGGGGAACAGTGCTTCCAGGCTGGCTCCTTGGTGCATGCTTAATTCCCAGGCCCTCCCACCCAGTGAGTGGTGCCACGCGCAGTGGGCTGGGTCCTCACTCATCAATTAATTAATAATCAAGACAGTCCCCACAGACACACCTACAGGCTGATCCCCCAACTGAGACTTCACACGCATACACGAGTGAAGAATGAGCAGTTTGTGCGCTCCAAGGGTGCAATGTCTAACAAGGAGGTGCTGTGAGCATGAAGAACCCCAAAAGAGATGAGAACAAGGCTATCTCAGACAGTCGTGTACGCTGGGGACATGATCTAAGAAATGAGTCATTTGATGAGTTCATTGTTGTACGTACATCAAAGAGAGAGATTGCACAAGCCTAGATGGTATAGCCTGGTGCACACCTAGCTATATGGTATAGAGCTTGTTGCTTCTAGGACCATTATGAACAAAACACAAGATTACATCAAACACAAGAGACGATGATACAATCCTGAGGTGTGGTAACCTCCAGATGTGTTCAAGNTTGCTGCCAGCACCACCTATCTTTCTACAGTAAACATTTTTTATAAGTAGGAGTATACTCTAAAACACCAGTAAGAAGCCTAATAAAATAAATACATAAACTGGCAACAGTCATTTATTATCACGCATTTACTGTACATTGTTACATGTGTCATACTGTAGGTGTGTTTACATCAGCGGCACCACAAACACAGTGATGTGCTGCATTTCACCCTTTAGAAGCTACGGTGTCACCAGGCAATGAGGATCTTTAACTCCATTGCAGCCTACTGTGACCTGCCGTATGGAGGAAAAGAGAAGAGTTGAAGGAGGAGTAGGAAAGATGGGAAGAAGAGAGAAAAGGAAGAGGGAGGGAAGNAGAGACATGAGTGAGATGGGTGACAGGAAGTGTTTTGGAAGATGGGCTTTGTGTTTAGACCTGTGTATTTGGGAGAACCTCTCTAGATGGAGTTGGAGAGGCAGAGGAAAAGCCTCGGCCCAGCAATCAGGCACCTGGAGGTGTGGAGGGAAGAGGCCGGCCAGTTGGTTGGGATCAAGTGCAGGGAAGGCTCTATGCTAGGGAGGGGCCTGGGCTTGCTTCTTGGAACAGTGGGAGCTGATGGTACCTTCTGATAGCGCACAAGCAGAAAGAAGCCATGAGTTGGCAGCGAGACCTGGAGATGGGAAGCCAGGATGTGTCTCTTTCCTTCTTTGGACAGCCTCAGATGCCCCATGAGGAAGAGGCTGGGTCTAGGTGTTGGGACCTCCTAAGTGAATATGGCTGAGCATGAGGCCAGAGTGAGGGTCTTTCAGTGGAGTGTGGCCTGATGGGGGCGGCTATAGGAAGCACTGAGGGTCCTGTGGCAGCATCAGGTGATGGGCAGTGGAAATGGGAAGGTAAGGTATTATTCTGGGTTTTCAGCCCAATCAAAGGATCAAGATATCCTTAGTCCTCAGAAATCCAGGCTCACTTCTATGAAACTTTTTTGTGGGGGGTGGGGCATGGAGCTGGGTAAGGTGTTTGAGACAGGGTCTTGCTACATAGCCCAGTCTGACCTTACAATCCTCCTGCCTCTACTTCCCAAGTTCTGGGATTGCAGTTGTACACCACCGCACCCAGCTTCATGCTCTCTCTCTCTCTCTCTCTCTCTCTCTCTCTCTCTCTCTTTAAGGAAATGTAGACAACATTTTCCCTAATTGCACTAAAAGCTTGATGAAATTGTGAAACAGTTGTCTACAATTCACTATGTTTTCTGATTCAGTTATAAGGAAAAGAGACGAATGAGCACAGCCAAGTTAATAACATCAGGTTGTCAAACATAAAAATATCTACCATTAATAACTTCATAAACAGTGATGTAAACACTAGGCACTCAGTCTAGGGCTTGTTGTCAGAGCATGGGGAATACAAGACTGCTCAGAATTTTTCTCAACCCAATTTATGTTTTTAGAGGCCCCAACTCCTGAAGAGCTCAAAGTATTTTTCAATATAGAATTCAAAAATTCTAAAAATAGTCTCAATTGATCTGTCCTCCCCAGCCACTGCAGGGCAAATATTGCTGGGTAAGGAATGACATTAGGCTTTCATTGGTAAATTATGCCGTGTGTGTGTGTGTGTGTGTGTGTGT